>JAACNH010000379.1:95030-186719 GCA_019447015.1 Hymenochirus boettgeri
TATGTAATAACACTGTACATATATGGAACACTGTATGTAATAACACTATATGTAATAACACTGTACATATATGGAACACTGTATGTAATAACACAATACAAATATAAGATTCCGTGTTTTATACAATCCCTCACCCATCCTTATATTCTTATTATTCGATCCCTGACGATAATTCTCCCTGTGTTATTGGATATTTTGTATCCTTTTGTCTTTGTTGCATTTCCCGGTGGTCTCTATCTCTTATGTAACAATAGCGATCGCCCTGCGCTCTATAGTTCAGCATAATCAGCTTCAGTCGCCTGCTCATAGCTGGTGACTCATTCGATTTTACGGATTTTTCTTTGCACCTCTGGGTATTTATTCCTGGAACCACGCAGGGCAATGTCTCACCCACTTGCATTATATCCAGTGTGCAGTGGGTGTAAGTAAAGGGATGACAATACTCTAACGCTACATGTGTGTCATTCATAGATCTAACGCTACACGTCTCTCATTCATAGATCTAACGCTACATGTGCGTCATTCATAGATCTAACGCTACACGTCTCTCATTCATAGATCTAACGCTACACGTGTGTCATTCATAGATCTAACGTATCCCTTATAATACATGAGTGGTACCCAGAGTTCCCTGTATAACTCAGTCTGTGTCCTTGTACCTTTATATGGACACAGAACTCCTCAGTGACTTCTAATATCCTTATAATTTACAGTAGGGGGATACATTATCCCTTATAATACATGAGTGGTACCCAGAGTTCCCTGTATAACTCAGTCTGTGTCCTTGTACCTTTATATGGACACAGAACTTCTCAGTGACTTCTAATATCCTTATAATTTACAGTAGGGGATACATTATCCCTTATAATACATGAGTGGTACCCAGAGTTCCCTGTATAGCTCAGTCTGTGTCCTTGTACCTTTATATAGACACAGAACTCCTCAGTGACTTCTAATATCCTTATAATTTACAGTAGGGGATACATTATCCCTTATAATACATGAGTGGTACCCAGAGTTCCCTGTATAACTCAGTCTGTGTCCTTGTACCTTTATATAGACACAGAACTCCCTCATGACTTCTAAATATCCCTTATAATTTAAAGTAGGGGATACAATTATCCCTTATAACTACATTAGTGGTACCAGATTTCCTGTATAACCTCAGTCTGTGGTCCTTGTACCTTTATATAGACCAGAACTCCTCAGTGACTTCTAATTCCTTATATTTACAGAGGGGATACATATCCTTATAATACATGAGTGGTACCCAGAGTTCCCTGTAATAACTCATTCTGTTGTCCTTAGACCTTTATATAGAACAGAACCCTCAGTGACTTCTAATTCCTTATAATTTACTCGTAGGGGTACATTATCCTTATACATGATGGTACCCAGTTCCCTATTAACCAGTCTGGTTCCTTTTACCTTTTATATAGACACAGACACTCCTCAGTGACTTCAATATCCTTATAATTTACAGTAGGGGATACATTATCCTTATAATACATGAGTGGTACCACAGAGTCCCTGTATAACTCAGTCTGTGTCCTTGTACCTTTATATATAGACACAGAAATCCTCAGTGACTTCTAATATCCTTATAATTACAGTAGGGATACATTATCCTTATAATCATGAGGTGGTCCCCGAGTTTCCCTGTATAACTCAGTCTGTGTCTTTGTACCTTTATATTAGACACAGAACTCCTCATGTCTAATATCTTATAATTTTCAGTAGGAGATACAGTTCCTTATAATACATTATCCTCAGTGCTTCTAATATCCTTAAATTACAGTAGGGGATACATTCCCTTATAATACATGAGTGTACCCAGAGTTCCCTGTATAACTCAGTCTGTGTCCTTGTACCTTATATAGACACAGAACTCCTCAGTGACTTCTAATATCCTTATAATTTACAGTAGGGGATACATTATCCCTATAATCCATGAGTGGTACCCAGAGTTCCCTGTATAACTCAGTCGTGTCCCTGTTCCTTTATACTAGACACAGACTCCTCATGACTTCTATATCCTTATAATTTACAGTAGGGATACTTATTCCCTTATAATACATGAGTGGTACCCAGAGTTCCCTGTATAACTCAGTCCTGTGTCCTTGTACCTTTTATAAGACCCAGAACTCCTCCAGTGACTTCTAATATCCTATAATTTCACAGTAGGGGATACATTATCCCTTATAATACATACTGGTGTACCGAGTTCCCTGTAATAACTCAGTCTGTGTCCTTGTACCTTTATAGAGCACAACTCCTCAGTGATTCTAAAATCCTTATAATTTACAGTAGGGGATCATTACCCTTATATACATTGAGTGGTACCCCAGAGTTCCCTGTATAACTCAGTCCTGTGTCTTGTACCTTTATATAGACACAGAACCCCTCATGACTCTCTAATCCTTTAATTTACAGTAGGGGATACATTATCCCTTATAATTCATGATTGGGTACCCAGAGTTCCTGTATAACTCATCTGTTGTCTTGTACCTTTATATAGACACGAACTCCTCAGTGACTTCTAATATCCTTATAATTTCAGTAGGGGATACATTATCCCTTAATATACATGAGTGGTACCCAGAGTTCCCTGTATAACTCAGTCTGTGTCCTTGTACCTTTATATCACAACTCACTCAGTGATTCTAATATCTATAATTTAACAGTAGGGATACATTATCCTTAATACATGAGTGGTACCCAAGTTCCCTGTATATAACTCAGTCTGTGTCCTTGTACCTTTATATAGACACAGAACCCACTCATGACTTCTAATATCCTTATAATTTACGTAGGGATACATTATCCCTTATAATTCATGAGGGTACCAGAGTTCCCGGTTAACTTCAGTCTGTGTCCTTGTACCTTTATATAGACACAGAACTCCTCATGACTTTCTAATTATCTTATAATTTACAGTAGGGGATACATTATCCCTTATAAAATCATGATGTGTAACCCAGAGTTCCCGTATAACTCAGTCTGTGTCCTTGTACCTTTATTATAGACACAGAATCCTCAGTGCCTCTAATATCCTTTAATTTACAGTAGGGGATACATTATCCCTTATAATACATGAGTGGTACCCGAGTTCCCGTATAACTCAGTCTGTGTCCTGTACCTTTATATAGACACCAGAACTCCTCAGTGACTTCTAATATCCTTATAATTACAGTGTAACATTATCCTTATAATACATGAGTGGTACCCCTGTTCCCTGTAAACTCAGTCTGTGTCCTTGTACCTTTATATTGACACAGACTCCTCAGTGACTTCTAATATCCTTATAATTACAGTGAGGGATACATTATCCTTAATAATACATGAGTGGTACCCAGAGTTCCCTGTATAATCAGATCTGTGTCCTTGTACCTTTATATAGACACAGAACTCCTCAGTGACTTCTAATATCCTTATAATTAAGTAGGGGATCATTATCCTTATAATACATGAGTGGTACCAGATTCCCTGTTAACTCAGTCTGTGTCCTTGTACCTTTATATGCACACAGAACTCCTCAGTGACTTCTAATATCCTATATTTACAGTAGGGATACATTATCATTATAATACATGAGTGGTACCCAGAGTTCCTGTATAACTCAGTCTGATGTCCTTGTACCTTATATAGACACAGACTCCTCAGTGACTTCTAATATCCTTATAATTTACAGAGGGGATACATTATCCTTTTAAATACAGAGGTACCAGAGTTCCCTGTATAACTAGTCTGTTCCTTGTACCTTATATAGACACAGAACTCCTAGTGACTTCTAATATGCCTTTAATTTACAGTAGGGGTACATTATCCCTTATAATACATGAGTGGTACCCAGAGTTTCCCTGTATAAACTCAGTCTGTGTCCTTGTACCTTTATATAGACAGAACTCTCAGTGACTTCTAATATCCTATAATTACAGTAGGGGATACATTATCCTTATAATACATGAGTGGTACCCAAGTTTCCCCTGTATACTCAGTCGTTCCTTTACTTATAATAACAGAACTCCTCAGTGACTTCTAATATCCTTATATTTACGTAGGGGATACATTATCCCTTATAATACATGAGTGGTACCCGAGTTCCATGTAATACTCAGTCTGTGTCCTATTGTTACCTTTATAGACACGAACTCCTCAGTAGACTCTAATATCCTTATAATTTACAGTAGGGGATACATTATCCCTTATAATACATGAGTGGTACCCAGAGTTCCCTGTATAACTCAGTCTGTGTCCTTGTTCCTTTATATAGACTCAGAACTCCTCAGTGACTTCTAATATCCTTATAATTTACAGTAGGGGATACATTATCCCTTATAATACATGAGTGATACCCAGAGTTCCCTGTATAACTCAGTCTGTGTCCTTGTACCTTTATATAGACACAGAACTCCTCAGTGACTTCTAATATCCTTATAATTTACAGTAGGGGATACATTATCCGTATAATACATGAGTGGTACCCAGAGTTCCCTGTATAACTCAGTCTGTATCCTTGTACCTTTATATAGACACAGAACTCCTCAGTGACTTCTAATATCCTTATAATTTACAGTAGGGGATACATTATCCGTATAATACATGAGTGGTACCCAGAGTTCCCTGTATAACTCAGTCTGTGTCCTTGTACCTTTATATAGACACAGAACTCCTCAGTGACTTCTAATATCCTTATAATTTACAGTAGGGGATACATTATCCCTTATAATACATGAGTGGTACCCAGAGTTCCCTGTATAACTCAGTCTGTGTCATTGTACCTTTATATAGACACAGAACTCCTCAGTGACTTCTAATATCCTTATAATTGTAATAATAGTTCACAATGAATATAGTAACAATCCAATAAAAATAACTGTAATAATTGTAGCAACCTAATAACAGTAACAATGTAATATAGTAACAATGTAATAATAGTAACAATCCAATACATAACAATGTAATAATAGTAAACATCCAATAACAGTAACAATGTAATAATGAACCAATCTACTAAGTAAACAATGAATAATGTAGTAACCCAATAACAGTAACAATGTATAATAGTAACATCCAATAACAGTACAATCTAATAATAGTAACAACCCAATAACAGTAATAATAGTAACAATCCACTAACTGTAACAATGTAAATAATTGTAGCAACCCAAAACAGTAACAATGTAATAATAGTAACTATCCAATAACTAACAATGTAAAAATAGTAACAATTCAATTACAGTAACACTGTAATAATATTAACAATCCAATAACTGTAACCATGTAATAATAGTAACAAACCATTACAGTACAAGTAATATATTAACAATCCAATAATAGTAACAATGTAATAATAGTAACAATCCAATAACAGTAACAATCTATAATAGTAACAATCCACTAACAGTAACAATGTATGAGTTGTAACCCAATAACAGTAACAATGTAATAATAGTAACAATCCAATAACAGTAACAATCTAATAATAGTAACAATAAGAGTAAAATCTAACATCACTAACAGTAACAATGTAATAAATTGTAGCAACCCATAACAGTAACAATGTAATAATAGTAACATGTAATAATAGTAACATCCAATAAAGTAACAATGTAATAATTGTAGCAACCCAATAACAGTACAATGTAATAATAGTAAAACATCCATAACAGTAACAATGTAATAATAGTAACAATTCAATTACAGTAACATTGTAATAAATATAACAATCCAATAACAGTAACTGTGTAATAAGTAACAAACATTAACAGTAACATTGTAATAATAGTAACAATCCAATAACAGCAACATTGTAATAATAGTAACAATCCAATAACAGTACAATGTAGTAATAGGAACAAACTAGTAACAGTAACAATGTAATAGTTACAATCCAAAAATAGTACCCTTGTAATAATAGTAACAATCCAATGTAACAATGTTAATAATATTAACAATCCAATAACAGTAACATTTTTAATAATAGTAACAATGCCAATAACAGTAACCAATGTCATAATGTAACAATACATAACGTAACAATGTAATAACAGTAACAATGTAATAATAGTAAGAAACCACTGACAGTAATAATGCAATAATATAAACAACCCAATAACGGTAACAAGTAATAATAGTAACAATCCAATAACAGTAACATTGTAATAATAGTAACAATCCAATAACAGTAACATGTAGTAATAGGAACAAACTATTAACAGTAACAATGTAATAGTACAATCCAAAACTAGTAACATTGTATAATAGTAACAATCCAATGTAACAACCCAAACGGTAACAATGTAATAATCGTAACAATCCGATAACAGTAAACATTGTAAAATAGTAACAATCATAACATTAACGATGTATAAATAGTAACAATCCAATAACGGTAACAATGTCATAATAGTAAACAATGTAATAACAGTAACAATTCACAATAGTAACAATGTCATAATCGTAACTATCCATAACAGAAACAATGTCATAATAGTAACAATCCAATAACAGTAACATGTAATAATAGTAACAATCCATAACAGTAACAATGTAATATAGTAACAACCACTGACAGTAATAATGCAATAATAGTAACAACCCAATAACGGTAACAAATGTAATATCGTAACAATCCGATAACAGTAAAATTGTAATAATAGTAACAATCCAATAACAGTACAATGTCATAATAGTAACAATCGAATACCAGTAACAATATCATGATAGTAACAATACAATAACAGTAACAATGTAATAACAGTAACAATGTAAATAATAGTAACAAACCACTGACAGTAATAATGCAATAATATAACAACCCAATAACGGTAACAATGTAATAACGTAACAATCCGATAACAGTAACATTGTAATAATAGTAACAATCCAATAACAGTACAATGTCATAATAGTAACAATCGAATACCAGTAACAATATCATGATAGTAACAATACAATAACGTAACAATGTAATAACAGTAACAATGTAATAATAGTAACAACACTGACAGTAATAATGCAATAATAGTACAACCCAATAACGGTAACAATGTATAATCGTAACAATCCGATAACAGTAACATTGGTAATAATAGGTAACAATCCAATAACAGTACCGATGTAATAATAGTAACAATCCAATAACGGTAACAATGTCTAATAGTACCAATGTAATAACAGTAACAATGTCACAATATAACAATGTCATAATCGAACTATCCAATAACAGTAACAATGTCATAATAGTAACAATCCAATAACGTAACAATGTAATAATAGTAACAATCCAATATGTAATATAGTAACAATGTTATAACAGTAAAAATGAAATAATTGTAACAATCCAATAACAGTTACAATGTAATATTAACAATCCAATATATTAACAATGTAAATAATATTATGCAGTACCAATAGTAATGATCTAGTACACTGGTTACTAATCAGTAAATAACACAAGACGCAATATTTATGATTGAGGTACCAATATTAATGATCTAGTAACATTAGTTACCAATCAGTAATAACACAAACAAAATGTTTATGATGCAGTACCAATAGTAATAATCTAGTAACACTAGTTACTAATCAGTAACAATACAGAAGAAATGTTTATTATGAGGTACAATAGTAATAATCTATTAACACTAGTTACTAATCAGTAATAACACAGACGCAATGTTTATGATGAGGTACCAATAATGATCTAGTAACATTAGTTACCAATCATATATACACAAACAAAATGTTTATTATGCAGTACCAAAGTAATAATCTAGTAACACTAGTTTCTAATCAGTAACAATACAGAAGAAATGTTTATTATGAGGTACCAATAGTAATAATCTAGTAACACTAGTTACTAATCAGTAATAACACAGACGCAATGTTTATGATGAGGGTACCAGTAGTAATGATCTAGTAACACTATCAGTAAATAACAGACAACAATGTTTATGATGCGGTACCAGTAGTAATGATCTAGTAACACTAGTATACTAATCAGTAATAACACAGACATATGTTTATGATGCAGTACCAGGAGTAATAATCTAGTAACACTAGTTACCAATCAGTAACAATACAGACACAAAGTTTATGATGCAGTAACCAAAGTAATGTCTAGTAACACTATTACCAATTAGTAACAATCCGACACAATGTTTATGATCCAGTACCTGTAGTAATATAATATATAATATTAATAATAATTAATTATAATAATAATTATAGAATAATAAGTTACTGGCCGTACAGCACATAATTGTACAAACATTTATTAGAGTGCCATCCTGGAAAATCATAGTTGGAGATTAAACATTTTATCCGAGCTGCGGTACAAAGATGCATGATGCCAGTGTTTTAGTCGTGTGATGCAGGTCACCTTTGTCTAGTTTTAGTTTGGTTGCTTTCTATCAGGTGATTTATGTTAATAGTGATGAGTTTTGTTTCCCCAGGTAGAAATTAAGATTTACTACGCACGCCTTCTTTGCTGAAGACACGGGGGTGAGGGTGGACTGGCTGAGGAAGACAACGGTAGGAAATCCGCCATTGCCTTACGACTGTGGGTGGAAGATTCAAAGAAACTGAAGGTGAAACCCAAAGACAATGGAGCCCCGAATTCACATTCATCTAAAAAGAAAGTCCTGAGGATGTGGCACAAGAAATGGTAAATGCTCTTTAGTTCCTTAGAAAACACCACCAGGGACCCCCACAAACAGGAAACCGATAACAGATACAATGTAACTTGTATGTTTCATCTTCGTGTTTCCATTTATATTATATTCCACCAGCAGGGCCTTTCTAGCAATTTTAGTGCCGGGCTTGTCAAACTACAGTGGTTTCTTCCTTCTGACACTGCTGTTTTCTTTATAGTGGGAACGCTATACTACCAGGTGAGGCTTGATACATACGTTGGTGCGTACGCAGCGACACGGGCCACCAATGAAATACTGATTGGAAGGAACAGGATCGGTTTCAGTGGATGCTGGAATGTGGCACCAGTGTTCTCCCCGAGTATTACCATTACCACTCATTCAGTTGCCACAGAACATTACTTTACATTACACTTTCCCAGAGTATTGCATTAACCTTCAGTGCCAGCAGTATTACCCATTACCCCTTCAATCCAGCAGACTTTTCTATTTATCCCTTCGATGCCAGCAAGTTTCCAGAGTATTGCCATTAACTCTGCAGTGCCAGCACTTTCCCCGAGTATTGCTATTAACACTTTCAGTGCCACCACTTTCCCAGAGTATTGCCATTAATCCTTCAGTGTCAGCACTTTCCCAGAGTATTGCCATTAATCCTTCAGTGTCAGCACTTTCCCAGAGTATTGCCATTAATCCTTCAGTGTCAGCACTTCCCAGAGTATTGCCATTAATCCTCAGTGTCAGCACTTTCCCAGAGTATTGCCATTAATCCTTCAGTGTCAGCACTTTCCCAGAGTATTGCCATTAATCCTTCAGTGTCAGCACTTTCCCAGAGTATTGCCATTAATCCTTCAGTGTCAGCACTTTCCCAGAGTATTGCCATTAATCCTTCAGTGTCAGCACTTTCCCAGAGTATTGCCATTAATCCTTCAGTGTCACACTTTCCCAGATTGCCCTTAAAGGAATTTCCAGAGCCAAACAATTACTCTTCTTCAAAATGTGTATTACCCCCCCAAACCCCGCTTTCAACATGCCCCAGAGCTTACTTACCTGACCGGTCCCCTCGCCACTTGTGCTCCGCAGCTGCTGCTGGACAGCCACTCCACTCCTGGTTACGGCTGTCGTTTAGAGTGCGACGTGACTTCATGACCAATCGCCTGACAGCCGCAACCAGGAAGAGAAGCGTCTGTCATGCAGAAGTCCCCTTATCCTGTTTTGCTTGTAATGAGCTCGAAACGGAGCAGGGGGCGTGGAGTAGCCGGCAAGGGACCAGATCAGGTAAGTAAGCTCTGGTGGCATCTTAAAATGTATGAACTATGTAAAGGGGGGTTTGGGGGATACACATTTTAAAGAAGAGTAATTTGTTTGTTACAGATGACAAGTTCAGGCTCTGTCTAGATACAATGTTACAGATGACAAGTTCAGGCTCTGTACTGAACAATGTTTAAAGATCCCAAGTTCGTGCTCTGTACTAGATAATTGTTACAGATGACAAGTTCGGCTCTGTACTAGATACACTGTACAGATTACAAGTTCAGTGCTCCGTATTCTATACAAGTTAAGGTTACAAGGTTCAGCTCGTCTAGAGTCAAGTTACGATGACAAGTTCAGGCTCTGTACTAGATACAATGTTACAGATTACAAGTTCAGGTTCTGTTACTAGATACAAGTTACAGATGAAAGTTCAGCGCTTCTGTCAAGATACAATGTTACAGTTACAAGTCAGGCTGCTGTACTAGATACAATGTTACAGATTACAAGGCAGGCCTCTGTACTAGATACAATGTTGCAGATCAGTTCAGGTCTGTACTGAATCCAATGTACAGATTACAATGTTCAGGCTCTGTACTAGAGTACAATGTTACAGATTACAAGTTGTCCAGGGCTCCTTACTAGATACAATGGTTACAGGATTACAAGTTCAGCTCTGTACTAGATACAAGTTCCAGATGACAAGTTCAGCTCTGACTAGATACAATGTACAGATGAAAGTCAGGCTCTGTACTAGATACAATGTTCAGGATGTACAAGTTCATGGCGCTGTACTAGTATACAATGTTACCAGATTCCAAGTTCGGGCTCTGTACTCAGATATATGTTACAGATGACAGTTTCGGGCTCTGTATAGATACAATGTACAGATTACAAGTTCAGGCTCTGTAACGAGATACAATGTTCCAGATTCAAGTTCCGGCTCCGTACTAGATACAATGTTGGTTTTACAGATGAGACATTTCAGCTCTGTGAGATACAAGTTACAGATGACAAGTTCAGGCTCTGTCACTAGATGCATGTTACGATTACAGTTCCGGCTCATACTAGAGTCAATGTTACATGATGACAGTCAGGCTCTGGACTAGTACAAGTTACCGATACACCAAGTGTCAGGTTCTGTACTAGATACAATGTTACAGATTACCAATTCAGTAGGCTCTGTACTGATACAATGTTACAGTACAAGTTCAGGCTGATGTACTAGATAAATTTATACCGATACAAGTGCTGTGACAGCCATCCACTTCCGGTTACGGTGTCAGTTAGAGGCGACGTGACGTCATGACCAATCGCCTGAACAGCCGCAACCAGAAGAGAAGCGTCGTGTCATGCCAAGTCCCTGATCCTGTTTTTGCTTGTAACTAGCTCGAAACAGGAGCAGGGGCGTTGGACTAGCCGGCAAGGGACCGTATCAGGTAAGTACTGCTCTGTGGCATCTTAGAAACATGTAGTGAAACTATGTAAAGGTGGTGTTGGGGGGATAACACATTTTAAAGAGAGTAATTTTTTGTTACAGATGACAATTCAGGCTCTTTACTATATCACTGTGACAGATGACAAGTTCAGGCTCTGTACTAGATACAATGTTAAAGATTCCACGTTCGGGCTCTGTACTAGAATATTGTACAGATACAAGTCGGGCTCTGTACTAGATACAATGTTACAGATTCCAAGTTCAGGCTCTGTACTAGATACAATGTTACAGATTACAAGTTCAGGCTCCGTACTAGATACAATGTTACAGGTTACAAGTTCAGCCTCTGTACTAGATACAAGTTACAGATGACAAGTTCAGGCTCTGTACTAGATACATGTTAACAGATTACAAGTTCAGGTTCTGTACTAGATCAATGTTACAGATGACAAGTCCGGCTCTGTACTATACACTGTTACAGATTACAAGTTCAGGCTCTGTACTAATACAATGTTACGATGAACAAGGTCAGGCTCTGTACTATATACAATGTTGCAGATACAAGTTCAGGCTCCGTACTAGATACAATGTTACAGTTACAAAGTTCAGGCTCTGTACTAATACAATGTTACAGATGACAAGTTCAGCAGGCTCTGTACTAGATACAATGTTAGGGGTTACAAGTTCATGCTCTTACTAGATCCAATGTTCCAGATGACAAGTTCAGGCCTGTACTAGATACATGTTACAGATGAAAAGTTCAGGCTCTGTACTAGATACAATGTTACAGATACAAGTTCATCAGGCTCTGTACTATACAATGTTTACAGATTCCAAGTTCGGGCTCTGTACTAGATTATTGTTACAGATGACAAGTTCGGGCTCTGTACTATAGATACAATGTTTACAGATTCCAAGTTCAGCCTCTTTACTAGATACAATGTTACAGATTACAGTTCAAGGCTCCGTACAGTTACAATGTTTACAGATGACAAGTTCAGGCTCTGTAGTAGATACTATTTACAGATGACAAGTTCAGGCTCTGTACTAGATACATGTTACCAGATTTACAAGTTCAGGCTCTAATACTAAATAATGTTACAGATGACAAGTTCAGGCTCTGTACTAATACAATGTTACAGATTACACGTTCAGGTTCTGTACTAGAACAATGTTACAGATTACAAGTTCAGGTCTGTACTAGATACAGTATTACAGTTTACAAGTTCAGGCTCTGTACTAGATACACTGTTACAGAGTTACAAGGTTCGGCTCTGTACTATGATACAATGTTACAAGATGTACAATGTTCAGGCCTGTACTAGAACAATGTTACAGATTACAGATTTGGGCCCTACTAGTCATAGTAGCAATTCATTTGCACTACAGATACAATTTCTGCAGTCAGGCTCTGTACTAGATACAATGTTACATGCGATTACAGGTCATGCTCTGACTGAACAATCAAGATGACAATGTTTACAGATTCCAGTTTCGGCTCTGTACTAATACAATGTTACAGAGTACAAGTTCAGGCTCTGTCTAGTATACAATGTTACATGGACAAGTTCGGGCTGTACTAGATACATGTTACAGATCAATTCGGGCTCTGTACTAGATACAATGTTACAGATTACAATTTCGGGCCTCTGTACTGATACAAATGTTACAGATTACAAGTTTCAGGCTTCTGTACTAGATACAATTTTACAGTTACAAGTCAGGCCTCTGTACTAGATACAATATTTGCAGATGACAAGTTCAGGCTCTGTACTAGATACAATGTTACAGATTACAAGTTTCAGGCGGCTCTGTACTAGATACATGTTACAGATACAAGTTCAGCTCTGTACTAGATACAATGTTACAGTTACAAGTTCATGCTCTTACTAGATACAATGTCCAGAGGACAAGTTCAGGCTCTGTACTAGATACCATGTTACAGATGAAAGTACAGGCTCTGTACTAGATACAATGTTACAGATAATTCAGGCTCTGTTAGATACAATGTTACAGATTCCAAGTTCGGCTCTGTACTAGATATATTGTTACAGATGACAAGTTCGGGCTCTGTACTAGTACAATGTTTACAGATTACAAGTTCAGGCTCTGTACTAGATACCAATGTTACAGATTACAATTCAGGCTCCGTACTAGATACAATGTTACAGACAAGTTCAGGCTCTTAGTAGATACAATGTTACAGATGACAAGTCAGGCTCTGTACTAGATACAATGTTACAGATTACAAGTTTCAGGCTCTATACTAGATACATGTTACAGATGACAGTTCAGGCTCTGTACTAGATACAATGTTACAGATTACAAGTTCAGGTTCTGTACTAGATACAATGTTTACAGATTACAAGTTCAGGCTCTGTACTAGATACAATGTTACGGTTACAAGTTCAGCAGGTCTGTACTAGATACAAGTTACGATTACACAGGTCAGGCTTCTGTACTAGATACAATGTTACAGATTACAAGTTCAGGCTCTGTACTAGATACAATGTTAACAGATTAACAGTTTGGGGCTCTGTACTAGATACAATGTTACAAGATGACAAGTTGGGCTCTGTACTAGATACAATGTTACAGATGACAAGTTCAGGCTCTGTACTAGATACAATGTTAAGATTCCAATTTCGGCTCTGTACTAGATAATTTTACAGATACAAAGTTCGGGCCTCTGTACTAGATACAATGTTACAGATACAAGTTCAGGTTGTTCAGGCTCTGTACTAGATACATGTTACAGATTACAGTTCAGCTCCTACTAGATACAATGTTACAGATTACAAGTTCAGGCTCTGTACTAGATACAATGTTACAGATGACAAGTTCAGGCTCTGTACTAGATACAATGTTACAGATTACAAGTTCAGGTTCTGTACTAGATACAATGTTACAGATGACAAGTTCAGGCTCTGTACTAGATACAATGTTACAGATTACAAGTTCAGGCTCTGTACTAGATACAATGTTACAGATTACAAGTCAGGCTCTGTACTAGATACAATGTTGCAAGATGACAAGTTCAGGCTCTGTACTAGATACAATGTTACAGATTACAAGTTCGCATGCTCTGTACTAGATACAATGTTACAGATGACAAGTTCAGGCTCTGTACTAGATACAATGTTACAGGTTACAAGTTCATGCTCTGTACTAGATACAATGTTCCAGATGACAAGTTCAGCTCTGTACTAGATACAATGTTACAGATGAAAAGTTCAGGCTCTGTACTAGATACAATGTTACAGATGACAAGTTCAGGCTCGTACTTACAAATGTTACAGATTCCAAGTTCGGGCTCTGTACTAGATATAATTGTTACAGATGACATTCGTCGGGCTCTGTACTAGATACAATGTTACAGATTACAAGTTTCAGCTCTGTACTAGATACAATGTTACAGATTACAAGTTCAGGCTCCGGTACTAGATACAATGTTACAGATGACAAGTTCAGGCTCTGTAGTAGATACAATGTTACAGATGACAAGTTCAGGCTCTGTACTAGATACAATGTTACAGATTACAAGTTCAGGCTCTATACTAGATACAATGTTACAGATGACAAGTTCAGGCTCTGTACTAATACAATGTTACAGATTACAAGTTCAGGTCCTGTACTAGATACAATGTTACAATTACAGTTCAGGCTCTGTACTAATACAATGTTACGGTTACAAGTTCAGGCTCTGTACTAGATACAATGTTACAGATTACAAGGTCAGGCTCTGTACTAGATACAATGTTACAGATTACAATTCGGCTCTGCTAGATACAATGTTCAGATTACAATTTTGGGCTCTGTACTAGATAACAGTTACCGATTACAAGTTTGGGCTCTGTACTAGATACAATGTTACAGATGACAAGTTCAGGCTCTGTACTAGATCAATGTTACAGATTACAAGTTCAGGCTCTGTACTAGATACAAAATTTACAGATACAAGTTCAGCGCTGTACTAAATACAATGTTTCAGTTACCATTCAGGCTCTGTACTAGATACAATGTTACAGATTACAAGTTTCAGGCTCTGTACTAGATACAATGTTACAGATACAGTTCGGGGATACAAGTTCGGCTCTGTACTAGATACAATGTTCAGATTCAAGTTTCGGCTCTGTACTAGATACAATGTTACAGATTACAAGTTCGGGCTCTGTACTAGATAACAATGTTACAGATTACAAGTTCAGGCTCTGTACTAGTACATGTTACAGATTACAAGGTCAGGCTCTGTACTAGATACAATGTTGCAGATGACAAGTTCAGGGCTCTGTACTAGATACATGTTAAACAGATTACAAGTTTCAGTCAGAGGGCTCTGTACTAGATACGAATGTTACCAGATGACAAGGTTCAGGCTCTGTACTAGATCAATGTTACAGGTTACAAGTTCATGCTCTGTACTAGATCCAATGTTCCAGATGACAAGTTCAGGCTCTGTACTAGATACAATGTTACAGATGAAAGTTCAGGCTCTGTACTAGATCAATGTTACAGATGACAAGTTCAGGCTCTGTACTAGATCATGTTACAGATTCAGTTTCGGGCTCTGTACTAGATATATTGTTACAGATGACAGTTCGGGCTCTTACTAATACAAGTTACAGATTACAGTTCAGGCTCTGTACTAGATACAATGTTACAGATTACAAGTTCAGAGGCTCCTACTAGATACAATGTTACAGATGACAAGTTCAGGCTCTGTAGTAGATACAATGTTACAGATGACAAGTTCAGGCTCTGTACTAGATACAAGTTACAGATTACATCAGGCTCTATAGATACATTTACAGATGACAGTTCAGGCTCTGTACTAGATACAATGTTACAGATTACAAGTTCAGGTTCTGTACGATACAATGTTACAGATTACAACGTTCAGGCTCTGTACTAGATACAATGTTACAGGTTACAAGTTCAGGCTCTGTACTAGATACAATGTTCAGATTACAAGGTCAGGCTCTGTACTAGTACAATGTTACAGATTACAAGTTCAGGCTCTGTACTAGATACAATGTTACAGATTACAAGTTTGGGGGCTCTGTACTAGATACAATGTTACAGATTACAAGTTTGGGCTCGTACTAGATAACAATGTTACAGATGACAAGTTCAGGCTCTGTACTAGATACAATGTTACAGATTACAAGTTCAGGGCTCTGTACTAGATCAATTTACAGATTACAAGTTCAGCTCTGTCTAAATCATGTTCCGATACAAGTTCAGGCTCTGTACTAGATACAATGTTACAGATTACCAGTTCCAGGCTCTGTTACTAGATACAATGTTACAGATGACAAGTTCGGGCTCTGTACTAGATACCATTTACAGATTCAAAGTTCGGGCTCTGTACTAGATACAATGTTTTACAGATTACAGTTCCGGCTCTGTACTAGAATCCAATGTTTACAGATTCCAAGTTCAGGCTCTGTACTAGATCAATGTTTCAGATTACAAGTTCAGGCTCTGACTAGATACATGTTTACAGATTACAAGTTCGGGCTCTGTACTAGATACAATGTTACAGATACAGTTCAGGCTCTGTATCTAGATCAAGGTTACAGATTACAAGTTCATGCTCTGTACTAGATACAATGTTCCAAGTGACAAGTTCAGCTCTGTAGCTAGATACAATGTTACAGATGACAAGTTCAGGCTCTGTACTAGATCAAATGTTACAGATTACAAGTTTAGGCTCTGTACTAGATACAATGTTACAGATCAAGTTCTGCCTGTACTAGATACATTTACAGATGACAATTCGGCGTCTGTACTAGATACATGTTACAGATGACAGTTCAGGCTCTGTACTAGATACAATGTTACAGATGTACAAGTTCAGGCTCTGTACTAATACAATGTTACAGATGACAATTCAGGCTCTGTACTTAGATACAAATGTTCAGATGACAAGTTCGCTCTGTACTGATACAGTGTTACAAATTACAAGTCAGGCTCCTGTACTAGATACAATGTTTACGATTACAATTTCAGGTTCTGTACTAGATACAATGTTTACAGATTACAAGTTCAGGCTCTGTACTAGATACAATGTTACAGATTACAGTTCAGGCTCTGTACTAGATACATGTTACAGATTACAAGTTCAGGCTCTGTACTAGATACAATGTTTACAGATTACAATTCAGGCTCGGTACTAATACTGTTACAGATACAAGTTTGGGCCTCTGTACTAGATACAATGTTACGATGACAAGTTTGGGCTCTGTACTAGATACAATGTTACAGATGACAAGTTCAGGCTCTGTACTAGATACAATGTTACAGATTACAAGTTCAGGCTCTGTACTAGATACAATGTTCAGATGACAATTTCAGGCTCTGTAACTAGAAACATGTTACAGATTACAAGCAGAACAAGGAGAGCAGTTCTAACACAGTTGTAAAACTAACCAGAGATACTGAGGGAACGCTGTGTGCCCTGGTTTAATATAGGGCCCCAGCTCTTTACCTAGGTGGCCTATGCCTTAAAAATGACTGTGCCACCGCAAAACAATACATCGGTTTTAATTTCAAAATCTCCAGTCTTAATCCCCTATTAGGGTTTATTTCCCTTTAAAATCTGACCCAGTAAGTCAGTTCACCTGCAGTGGCACTGTGATGACTATATGCTCGCATTAGAACGGATTCTTGCAGCCACTTTTGTAGTGCTTTCATACCTTCATCCCACATTAAGGGAAATGTGCAGCCAAGGGTGTCTTTTGTTACCCGGGGGAATTTCCCTCTGCTGCCCCTTAGTTGCCTAAGGGGACCATATACCCTACTCGTTATCCATAATGACCAATATACCTACTCATTATCTGTACGGACCATATACCCGACTCATTTATCTGTAGGACCATATTACCACTTACTCATTATCTGTAAGGACCATATACCCTCTCATTATCCGTAAGGACCATATACCTACTCGTTATCCATAAGGACCATATACCCTACTCGTCTCCATAAGGACCATAACCAACTCGTTATCCATAAGGACATTACCCTACTCGTTTCCCTAAGAGACCCATAACCCTACTCGTTATCCATAAGGACCATATACCCTACTCATTACTGTAAGGACCATATACACCCCTATACTCATTATCTGGTAAGGACCATAATACCCTACTCCCCAAAAAAAATTTTTACTGTAAGGAACCATATACCCTACTGCGTTATCATAGACCATAACATCGCCATAAGATCCACTATACGTTTCCTAGCAATACCTCTGTTATCCATAAGACCATATACCCTACTCATTATCTTTAAGGACCATATACCCCTACTTTGACATGACATCATTTCGTAAGGACCATATATCCTACTCATTATCTGTAAGCGGACATATATCCCTCTCATATCTGAATGGACACATATAGACCCCTACTCTTTCTGGAAGGTACCGATAATACCCTACTCAATTATCTGGAAAGGCTATCCCTATTGGAGGACCATATACCCTACTCTTATCCCTTAAGGAACCATATACCCCCTACTCTTATCTGAACATACCCTGCTGATATTACTACTATAGCGTAGACCTATACCCTACTCAATTATCTGTACGAACCTAATACCCTATCGTTATCCGTAAGGACATATCCGCACCTACCGTTAGCGAGGGAGACCATATACCCTATAACCCTTATCCATAAAGGGACCATATAACCTACCTTCATACTGTAGAACCATTGCCCTATTAGCCCACGTTATCTCGTATCTGTACATACCCCTACGTTATATATATACCTATACTACTCGTTAATCTATAAGGCGGACCATATACCCGTACTCCTTAATTTGTAAGGACCATATCTACCCACTTCATTATTTTGTAAGGACCATATACCCTAACTATTATTTTCGGTAAGGACCAATATACTCCTAACTCATATCTTGTAAGGAGGACCCAAATACTCCTATTACCTAGCATTTACTACTCTATCGTAAGGAACACCATCCACTCGTACCTACACATATACCTACTGTTATCTGTAAGGACCAATAACCCTACCCTACCTAAACCCTCTACCTTACTAGACATGTCCTAGCCAACCATTAAGATCCATACTCCCTACTCGTTTCATCCGGTATGGACCACCTATCATTTTACCTAACTGCTATACGCACTACCTACTGACGTCTCCATTAAGACCACATCCACTCCTATTGAGGCCTATACTCCGCTACTTCTATCTGTAAGAAACCAGATAACCCTAATATACCCTACTAATATACCCTAACCAGTAATACCCCTACCCCCTTATCATGAAGAGACCCATATACCCTACGCATTTATCTGTAAGGAAGCCATATACCTACCCATTCTTCTTAATGACTAACTCCTATATACTGTAGCCTATACCCATTTATATAGAACCCCATAGACATACCTACCCTACTCCGTCTTATCCAGTATGCATCCTACTCTACGTAAGAACCATATACCATACCCTTATCTTAAGCTCTATATCTCTCGTTGAAGGGACCATATACCACTCGTTTCTATGCATACCCTCCTATTACGTTGATATAGGCCTACTCAGTCGTAAGGACCATATCCCACTCGTTATTTAAGGAAGATACCACGTTATCCATCATGACCCTTACCTCCATTCTAAAATTTACAACTCTGTAAGGACCAATAACCCTAAATACCCCAAACCCACCTAATAAACCCTACCTACCCAAATAATAAAACCAAAATACATAAATTAAAACCACAATACCCTAATAATACCATTATCCCATAAGGAGGGGACCATATTACCCTACTCATTAATTTTGTACGGACATATAACCCGACTTTATTAATCTGTAGGGTAGGACCATATCCCAACCCCCTAACCCATTATCTCCTGTAAAAGAACCATTATACCACTACCCTACCTACCACCCTTCAACTCAATTATCTGTAAGGAACCATATACCCTAACTTAAACTTCCGTACTACCCTACTCGTTAGTCCTAAGCCCATATAATATACCCCCCCCTCACTTACTACCCCTACACACTTTACCCTTAAAACTTCTTCTCGTTATCCATATGTACCTAAGTAACAAAACCCTACAAGATACCCTAAATAAATAAACCATATATATATACCGTACAATATAACCATACCCTACTCCTTACTGTAAGAACCATTATACCCTACTCATTATCTGTAAGGAACCATATCCCTACTCTTTATCATATGGGACCATTCACCCTACTTAACCCTAACTACTCCTCGTTTGCCAATCTACTCATATTTACCATAATAAACCCTACCCCTACTCCATTATCTTTAATAAAAAAACCTGGGGGAATTGTTTTATATACCTAAATACCCCGCCTAACCCATTATCTGTCATGACCATATAACCACCCTAACCCCTACTTTTCTTTTTCCCATAAGGACCACCATATACCAACCTATAACCCTACTTCATTCCAAACCCTAACTACTCTACCCTAGCTCTCTAATAATACCCCTATAAACTTCGTTAAATCCATAAGAACATATAATTAACCTCTACTTCCTTATCTGTACAGAACCTTACCTCTCCTCATTACTTAAGGAGGACCATATACCCCTACTAACTCGCTAACCCCTACCTAACGTCTACTTCTCCTCGCCCCTACTTTACTCTTTAATCCATAAGGACCCATATAATACCTACTTCTGATACCCCTACTAAACCCCCTGTCCTACCTACTACCCAAAGGACCATATACCCTACAATAAATAACCCACCTCCCACCTTCTACTTCTTATATCCATAAGGACCATATACCCTACTTACGCCATTAAACCCCCCCTACCTACCTACTCTACCAACTATACCACCCCATGGATACCCCCCTACTCTCGTTATCCATATGTGACCTATATAAATAAAATTCATATAACCCTAACTCATTATCTGTACGAAAACCATATAAACCACCCGACCCTTATCCTTTAGGAACCATATACCCACTCGTTATCCATAATTGGAGGAACAATATAAACCGTACCAAACAAACCCTACTCCCCTACGCGTTATCCCAATATGGACCATTATAAAAATAAAATAAACCCTACATATCAAATAAACCCTACTCAAACCCCCTACACTCGTAAAATCCATCTGTGACCATATTATGAAACCAAATAACCCTACTACTTTTAACTTCTTTAATCCATAAGGGAAAAGGACCCATATATATACCCACTACCTACTCGATTATCCTGTAAGGACCATAATAACCCTACTATAATTATACCTACCTAACCCTACTCGTTATCCACCGTATTAACCATATAACCGCATATAAACCCCTGGATTGATCTATAAAATGTGTTGGATTCACCTTACTGATTGAAAGGAAACAGAGGGATTGTGTGGGGTAGATTTATTTCAACAATTACTAATTTTCTTACTACTAATTCTTCTTTAAATGTCTGGTTTGGTGTCGGTCCAATGTCAAATTCTCTACAAAAACAAAAAACATTAATGAATGGGGGGATTGGGGGGCTCTCCTCCATTGTCCCACCTGTCCCACCCCCCGCCCCACCTGTCCCATCCCCCCCCGTTCCCACCAACCCAGTCCCACCCCACCACACGTCCCGCCCACCCCCCTCCCCACCCACACCACCAACCTTTTCCCTCACAGGTCGTTCCGTGTTTTTTTCCCTCCACAGAGTTGCGTGAAAATAAAATCGTAGCCAAGAAGTCGGTTCCGAGACCGAGTGGACCGTAATCCAGTGGCGAAGAGAGAGAATGGGACGCTGGGGGAATGATGAGATGGTGAGAATGAGGGATCGGAACAGACCGCAGGTAAACTGCAGATTCCCTCCTTCCACACGGGCCAACACTCTCTTCTGAAGCCGAGTAACTGGACGCTGACCAACGCTTGACCAGTCATGTTGCCAACCAGCTCTTGTAACGCTGCCATGTAGAGAAATGCCACACGGAAATGGGTTTGCCTCCTCCTACCTTATAATGGAGACACTTCTATGAGATATTCATCATATCACATTGGAAAATTACCTCCTAGTGAACCTAAAACGGTGGTTCTTTCATAGCCTGCAATGAGCATTGGTAAAAGAGGATGGATTAATGATTTTCAGTCAAAAAAAAATGTAATATAAGCCTTTAGGGCGATAGGTATTGTAAATGGGTGACCCACTAGCTCATTGTAAATAGATGTGTATAAACACACAGGACACTTTTACATTACGACCAAATACAAAATATTGTTTAATTTGTTTTCAATATTCTGTATTCCCACTATGGTGGATGGAACTCATGACCTTTAATGTTCCACCAGCGAACGCAATGTTTGACATGGTCAGGGTCTCCGCTGTCCTGTCCGGATTTGCAAGCTCCATCTCTCTTCTTTCTCTTCCCGACCCGCTGGTGGGCCACACACTATTCACATCGTGTCCTTCAGTCCAACCCTGTGATTGACAGCCCAACCGAACCGTACCAAACACCGAGCCCTCATCAACAGCTTGGCCCCCCCCCTGGCCCCCCCCCCCCCCCCCCCCCCCACCCCCCCCACCCCCCGGGGGACCCCCAAACCCCCCCCCCGTACCTAACATGTTCCCCCCCCACGGTAGTCCACCAGTTTCCTATAATCTAACGTTTTCCTTCCTCTCCTGGTTTTTTCATTCTGACTCATCCTCTGTTCCTTCTTTCTTTGCTGTTGTTGATACTTTCCAGCCCTGTTGTCCCTTCTTTTGGGGAAGTTCCGTGTCTTCTCCAATTCTTTCTCTTTTTCTCGGGGACTTTTGTTACTGAGAGCCTCCACCGTGTCGCATGGGAATACAAGTTTCAAGTTTAGGGAGCGGCAACTGCACATTTCTAACTCTGAAACGTTAGGAAAAAACCAAGTTCCCGTGTCCATCCAGATGAGTTTTAAAAAAAAAAAAAAAAACCCCAAGAGCAGAAGCCAACATGTAGAACGTAGGTTCGTACAAACACAACCCATTAAAGGGGCTGAGTTTGTCAAGTTTTCTCTTCTTCGGTACACAGTGCCCCAGTCTGCTCCGGTTGACCATCTCTTCTTGAAGTTTCCATACAGTGCTGGAGCGGTGCTAACCTCAACCACCGGCTGTTCAGCGATTCCGTTGTTGTTCCGTCAACGTAGGGCCACAGGTCCTTAGTGATGTCCAAATCTGTGGACATGGTCGGATATTAGCGTCCGAGATCTGAATCCAAACACCAAACAAAACGGGAATCTTTCTTGCTGACCACTTGGGACTGATAAGTCTAATGCAAGATAATATTGGGATCATGGTTTTCATGGGGTGTTTGGGCACAAAACAACTGCAGCAGGAAAAACATAAACTCCCCCAAGTTCATATATTCTTATTCTTTGCTCTTCTTCTCCTCCATGGCCACCAGGTTCCCTCTCTTCCCCTGTGGCCCGTCCCTCTCCTCTTCCTCCTCTCCCCTCTCCTTCCACCTTAGAGTCTCTACGGCAGTCTCTACCACCCAGAGAGTCTCAACACCTCTACCTCTCTAAGAAGAATCCTCTAAGATGTTCTAGGAGAAGCTCTATCTCTCAAACTTCTCTACCCAGACCTCTAAAGCAAGCAGCAGCAGACACGTGTGTCAAGGGAGGTTGGATTTGACTACTTTACTACTACTTTACTTGTGGACTTTATTGTTCCATGAGTTGGCTCGCAAGTGCATTCGTGTATGGACTTCAGAAGACCAATGTGATGGCTTACCCAATCATTAAGTCGTTGAGGGGGGTTGGATAGAGTTTCTCTTGGGAAATAGAGAAGAAGTTTTCATGACCATAATCAATAATGTTTTCATTTCAAGACACGAAATCATCCCTGTGGCGAAGACAATGGTTTGGCAGAGAAAACCTAGAAAAAGTTTCATCATAAATAGAAGAACTGGTGGGTCCCATACTATAATAATATGCTTAATGGAGACGAGTGGGGAAGTGAGCGACGTATTTCCTTACCTTGCAAGACAAATCTTTAAAAATTGAAGGGAATAGCAATGATCTATTTTTCGTGTTTTTGGGTTGTTGTTGTTGGCCCTTTTTTTTTTTTTGTTGTGTTGTGTTGTTTTGGCCCCTTTTTTCTTTCGCTTAGTTTTGTTTGTTCGTTTTTTCTCCTTTTTTTTGTTCTTCTTTTTTTTTTCCTTCTCTTTATATGTTGTTGGGTTATTGGTGTAATGAGACCCTATTCGCGGATCGGAACCTAGTTAAATAGCGGAGATCAGAAAGTCTGTTTACTAACCAATCAGACTCTTGACTTTAGCGTTCGTAACGCTGGTCGCTGCCCAGCCATGGTATTGCGCTCTAACGGGTTGTTGGTGAGTTACACATATTTTTAAAAACCAATTTTATTGGCGTCCTTAAATCTTATTATTGACTCTTTGTGGTTCCTGACGGTGTTGTCTGTCAAAGTTGCGCTATCTTTTTGTTTGCCGTGGAGATAGAATCCGATTGGCTCATGTTATCATCTAAACCACTTTACTGAAACCCGTGGTAGAAACCACACGATTTTTAATCTATGACGCACACGTCTACCCCCCTGCGCCTTTTTTTAATAAATATTTCTACCATTTGATATTGAGACGTCGCGTCATGTAAACGGGTGGAAATTAACTTTGGCTCCTGTCGTTCTTTGTCTGAGGCATGCACCGTGGAATGCTCCTACTCTTAGCACAAGAACCCGATTTCTTAAAATCAGTTGAAAAAGCGTCTAGACCCATTGTCCTTCCCCAACGCCCCCATCTCGGTATTTTAAATGAGACGTTCCGTAGTGGGCGGGAAGTTTTTGTCTCTGGATTTGTGTTACATTATTTCGTTGATAAACGGTTTATTCATATGCATTGTCCTGAATATAAAGGGCAACATCCTCGGCCTATAACGGAAGAAATCTACAGAGATAGAGATAGCCGTGTAAAAGGAAATAGTGCAGAAGGTTTGCAGTGTCTGTCAATCAGGATCAAGGGTCGTCCTGCTTTCAATCAGGAATAAGGGTCTGTCTGTCTGTCCAATCAGGAATAAAGGGTCTGTCTTCTGTCAATTCATGAATACGGTTCCTGTCTGTCGGTCAATCAGAATAAGGGTCTGTCTGCTGTCATCAGGAATAAGGTCCTGGCTGTCTTCTGTCAGGAATAAGGGGTCTGTCTGTCTGTCTGTCCAGAATAAGGTCTGTCTGTGTGTTCTGTCAATCAGGAATAGGGTCTGGTCTTTCTGTCCCTGTCGGATCGATGGGTCGTCTTGTCCTGTCAGTAATAAGTGGTCTGTCTGTCCTGTCATCAGAATAAGGTCTTTCTGTTCCTGTCTGTCAGATAAGGGTCTGTCGGTCTGTCAGTCAGTAATAGGGTCTTCTGTCTTTCAGGAAATTAGGTCCTGTCTGTCGTCATTCAGTAATAAGGGTTTGTCTGTCTGTCAGGAATACGGGTCTTCTGGCTTTCAATCAGTATAAGGGTCTGTCTTTCTTGTTCGTCAGTAAAAGGGTCTGTCTTCAATCAGGAATAAGGGTCTGTCTGTCTGTCATCAGGCATAAGGGTCTGTCGTCTGTAAATCAGGATAAGGGTCTGTCTGTGTCTGTCTGTCAGGAATAAGGTCTGTCTGTCTGTCGTCATGAATAAGGGTCTGTCTGTCTGTCCGTCATTAATAAGGGTTTGTCTGTCTGTCAGAATAAGGGTCTGTCTGTCTGTCCTGTCAGAATAAGGGGTCTGCTTGCTGTCAATCCAGGAATAAGGGTCTGTCTGTCTGTCATCAGGAATAAGGGTCTGCTGTCTTTCAGTCAGTAATAGTGTTTGTCTGTCTGTCAGTAATAAGGGTCTGTCTGTCATTCTGTCAGGAATACGGGTCTGTTCTGTCTGTCAATCAGGAATAAGTCTGTCTTGTCTTTCAGTCAGGAATACGGGTCTGTCTGTCGTCTCAGTAATAGTGTTTGTCTGTCTGTCAGTATAGGTGTCTGTCTGTCTGTCGTCAGGAAAAAGGGGGTCTGTCTGTCTGTCGTCAGGAATAAGGTCTGTCTGTCTGTCAGTCAGTAATAAGGGTTTTGTCTTCTGTCATAATAAGGGTCTGTCTGTCTGTCACTCAGAATAAGGTCCTGTCTGTCTGGTCCTGCAGTAATAAGGGTCTGTCTGTCGGTAATCAGAATTAAGGTCTGTCGTCTGTCAATAGGAATAAGGTTCTGTCTTTCTGTCATCAGGAATAAGGGTCGTCTGTCTGTCAATCGAGGAATAAGGGTCTGCTGTCTGTCTGTTCAGGAATAAAAGGTCTGTTCCCTTGCTGCCATTCAGTAATAAGGTCTGTCTTCTTCCAATCAGGAATAAGTGGTCCTGTCTGGTCTGTCAGTCAGGAATAAGGGTCTGGTCTGTCTGTCCAATCTCAGGAATAAGGGTCTGTCTGTCTGTCAGTCCAGTAATAAGTGTCTTGTCTGTCTGTCATTCAATCAGAATAAGGGTCTGTCTGTCTGTCAGTCAGTAATAAGGGTCTGTCTGTCTGTCAATCAGGAATAAGGGTCTGTCTGTCTGTCTGTCAATCTGGAATATGGGTCTGTCAGGAATAAGGGTCTGTCTGTCTGTCAGGAATAAGGGTCTGTCTGTCAATCAGGAATAAGGGTCTGTCTGTCAGGAATAAGGGTCTGTCTGTCAGGAAAGGTCTAGTCCTGTCAGGAATAAGGTGCTGTTCTGTAGTCAGCTACTAAGGTTCTGTCTGTCTGTCTGTCGGAATAAGGGTCTGTTGTCAGTCAGGAATTAAGGGTCTCTGTCCCCTGTTTGTCAGTCAAAATAAGCCTGTCTGTCTGGTCAAAATAAGGGTCTGTCCTGTCAGTCAGGAATAAGGGTCTGTCTGTCTTCAGTCAAGTAATAGGTCTGTCTGACAGACAGACCCTTATTACTGACTGACAGACAGACAGACCCTTATTACTGACTGACAGACAGACAGACCCTTATTCCTGATTGACAGACAGACAGACCCTTATTCCTGATTGACAGACAGACAGAACCTTATTCCTGATTGACAGACAGACAGACCCTTATTCCTGATTGACAGACAGACAGACCCTTATTACTGACAGACAGACAGACAGACCCTTATTCCTGATTGACAGACAGACAGACCCTTATTCCTGATTGACAGACACTGCAAACCTTCTGATATTCCCTTTTACACGCTCTCTCTCTCTCTGTATTATTTCTTCCCGTTATAGGCCGAGATGTTGCCCTTTCTATTCAGGACAATTTCCATATGAATAAACCGTTATCACACAAATAATTTAACACAAATCCAGAGACAAAATATTCCGCCCACTACGGAACGTCTCATTTTAAATATCACCGAGACTGGGGGCGTTGGGGAATGGACAATGGTTCTAGACGCTTTCAACTGATTTCTAATGAAATCGGCTTCTTGTGCTAAGAGGTAAGGAGCCTTCCACGGTGCCGCTCAGACAAAGAAACGACAGGAGCCAAAGTTAATTTCCACCCGTTTACATGACGCGACGTCTCAATATCAATGGCTTAGAAATATTTATTAAAAAAAGAGCGCAGGGTAGGACGTTGCGTCATCAGATTAATAAACTCGTGTGGTTTCTACCACGGGTTTCAGTAAATTGGTTTAAGATGATAACATGAGCCAATCGGATTCTCTCATCTCCACGCAAACAAAAAGATTAGCGAACTTTGCAGACAACACAGTCAGGAACACAAGAGAGTCAATAATAAGATTCTAACGGACGCCAATAAAATTGGTAAAATATGTAACCACCAAAAACCCGTTAGAGCGCAATAACCATGTCTGGGCAGCGACAGCTTTACGAACGCTAACCTCAAGAGTTCTGATTGGCTTAGTAACAGACTTTCTAGATCTTTCCGCTATTAACTAGGTTCCAGATCAGGAATAGGGGATCATTCACACCATAACAAAACATATAAAGAGGAAAAGAACAAACTAGCGAAAGGGCAAAACACGAAAATAGATCATTGATATTCCCTTTAAAGCTGCACAGGTAAGGAATATACCTGTCGCTCACTTCCCAACTCGTCTCCATCGCATATAGTATGAGGACCACAGTTCTCAATGAACTTTCTAGTTCTGCAACCATTGTCTTCGCCCACAGGGATTATAGTGTCTGAAACTTCTTCTCTATTTCCAGAAATCTTATGCCAACCTCCCCTCAACGACTTCATTGACTTGGAAGATCCACATTGAGTCTTCTGGTCCATAATTACTTGGAGCAACTCATGGAGTCCAAGTAAATCCAACCTTTGACCACACGTTCTGCTGCTTCTAAGAGGTGGTAGAGACTCTAAGGTGGAAGGAGAGGGACTGGCCATGGTAGAGAAGAGAAAGAATGATGAACTTGGGGAGTTTTTCTTGCAGTTGTTTTGTGCCAAACACACATGACAACCATGATCAATATCTTGCATAGACTTACTCAGTCCCACGTGGTCAGCAAGATTCCCGTGTTTGGATTCCAGATCCTCGGACGCTATCTCATCCAGACCATGTTCCACAGATTTGGACATCACTAGACCTGGACCTACTGTTGACGGAACAACGGAATCGCTGAACCGCCGGTTAGCACAGAACATGTATGGAACTTCAAGAAGGAGATTGTCAACCGGAGAGACTGGGACTGTGTACGAAGAACTTGCACAACTCAGCCCCTTTATGGGTGGTTTGTACGACCTACGTTCTACATGTTGGATCTGCTTGCGGTTAAAACTCATCTGTAGACACGGAACTTGGTCTAACGTTTCAGAGTTAGAAATGTTGCAGCTCCCTACATGAAAATTCTTATTCCCATGCGACACTGCTGGAGGCTCATTAACAAAAGTCCCAGAGAATGGAGAAGACACGGACTTCCCAAACGAAGGGACAACATGTGGCTGGATTATCAACAACAGAAAGAAGACATGAGATGAGTCAGAATGAAAAAACAGAGAGGAAAACGTTAGATTATAGGAAACGTGGTTGGACTTACCGTGGGAACCTGTTGGTACTGACCCAGCTGGTGCTGAGGGCTCGGTGGTACGGTTTGGCTGTCAATCACAGGTGGACTGAAGACACGATGAATAGTGGGTGGCAGCGGGTCGGGAAGAGAAGAGTAGATGGAGCTTTGCAAATCCGGACAGACAGCGGAGACCTGACCACTGTCAAACATGCCGTCAGCTGGTGGAACATAACAGGTCATGAGTTCCATCCATTAGTGAATACATGAATATGAAACAAATTAACACAATATTTTGTGTTATTAATGTAAAGTGTCCTGTGTGTTCTACACATCTATACAATGAGCTATGTGGGTCACCCATACAATACTATCGCCCTAAACGGCTATATTTACATTTTTTTTTGACTGAAACATCATTAATCCCTCCTCTTTTACCCATGCTCCTTTGCAGCTATGAAAAGACCACGTTTTAGGTCACTAGGAGTATTTTCCAATGTTATATGAATATCTATAAGAATTGTCTCCATAAAGGTAGGAAACCCATTTCCGTGTCATTTCTTACATGCAGCGTACACGATGCTGGTTGGCAAACATGACTGGATCAAGCGTTGGTCAGCGTCCAGTTCCTCTGCTTCAGAAGGAGCGTGTTGGCCAGTGTGTGAAGGAGGAATCTGCAGTACCTGCGTCTGTTCCGATCCCTCATTCTCACCATCTCCTGGTCCCATTCTCTCTCTTCGCCACTGGATTAACGCCACTCGGTCTCGGATCGACTTGGCTACGATTTTCACGTCACTCTCGTGGAAAAACCCGGAATCGACCTGTGAAGGGAAAGGTGGGACAATGGAGAGCCCCCCATTAATGTAGCAATGACATCTGGACCCAGACACCAAACCAAGAATTAGTAATGAAATAATCTACCCACAATCCCTCTGTCCTTCTATCAGTACTGTGAATCCAACCCATTTTATAGATCCATCCAGGGTATATGGTCCATACGGATAACGAGTAGGGTATATGGTCCTTCCAGATAATGAGTAGGGTATATGGTCCTTATGGATAACGAGTAGGGTATATGGTCCATATGGATAACGAGTAGGGTATATGGTCCATATGGATAACGAGTAGGGTATATGGTCCTTACAGATAATGAGTAGGGTATATGGTCCTTATGGATAACGAGTAGGGTATATGGTCCTTAGGCAACTAAGGGGCAGAGGGAAAATTCCGTAAACAAAAGACACCCTTGGCTGCACTTTCCCTTTAATGTGGGGAAGGTATGAAAGCCACTTACAAAGTGGCTGCTAAGAATCCGTTCTAATGCGAGATATAGATCACAGTGCCATCTGCAGGTGAACTGACTTTACTGGGTCAGATTTAAAGGGGAAATAAACCCTAATAGGGGATTAAGACTGGAGATTTTGAATTAAAACCGATGTATTGCTGGTGGCCACAGTCATTTTTAGGCATAGGCCACCTAGGTAAAGAGCTAGGGCCCCTATATTAAACCAGGGCACACAGCGTTCTCCCTAGTATCTCTGTTAGCTTTTACTAACTGTGTTAGAACTGCTCTCCTTGTTCTGCTGTAATCTGTAACATTGTATCTAGTACAGAGCCTGAACTTGTCATCTGCAACATTGTATCTAGTACAGAGCCCGAACTTGTAATCTGTAACATTGTATCTAGTACAGAGCCTGAACTTGTAATCTGTAACATTGTATCTAGTACAGAGCCCGAACTTGTAATCTGTAACATTGTATCTAGTACAGAGCCTGAACTTGTAATCTGTAACATTGTATCTAGTACAGAGCCTGAACTTGTCATCTGTAACATTGTATCTAGTACAGAGCCCAAACTTGTAATCTGTAACATTGTATCTAGTACAGAGCCCAAACTTGTAATCTGTAACATTGTATCTAGTACAGAGCCTGAACTTGTAATCTGTAACATTGTATCTAGTACAGAGCCTGACCTTGTAATCTGTAACATTGTATCTAGTACAGAGCCTGAACTTGTAACCTGTAACATTGTATCTAGTACAGAGCCTGAACTTGTAATCTGTAACATTGTATCTAGTACAGAACCTGAACTTGTAATCTGTAACTTATTGTGTACAGAACATCTTCTCTGTGTTATATTTATACTATGGTGGGAGCTGCCATATTGTTTCCTTAGACATAAGTATGAGGGATATAGTTATTGTATTTACAGAACATTCATTCTTGTATATTTATACATAAATGGGAGCTGCCATATGTTTCCTTAGACAGTACATATGAGGGTATAGTATTGTAGTTGTACAGAACATTCTCTCTGTATATATACATATGGGGTGGAGCTGCCATATGTGTCCCTTAGACGTACAGTAGAGGGTATAGCTTAGTGTGTGTACAGAACATCCTCTCTGTATATTTATAACATATGGGTGGGAGTGCCATATTGTTTCCCTTAGACAGTACAGTATGAGGGTTATAGCTATTGTTGTACAGAACAATCCTTCTCTGTATATTTATACATATGGGTGGAGCGCCAATTGTTTTCCCTTAACAGTACAGTATGAGGGTATAGCTTATGTGTGTACAGAACAGTCCTTCTCTGATTTATATTTATAATATGGGTGGGAGGCGCCATAGTTGTTTCCTTAGACAGTACAGTATGAGGTATAGTTATATTGTATGTACAGAACATTCTCTTGGATATTATTAAATAGGGTGGGAGCTCCATATTGTTCCATTAGACAGTACAGTATTGAGGGTTAGCTTATTTGTGTACAGAACATTCCTTCTCTGTATTATTTATACATATGGGTGGGAGCGCCTGCCATTGTTTCCTTAGACAGTAACAGTATGAGGGTGATAGCTTATTGTATGTACAGAACACTTCTCTGTATATTTATATTTATACATATTGGGGGAGCTGCCATAGTGTTTCCCTCAGACAGTACAGTATGAGGTGTAGCTTATGTGTGTACAGAACATTCCTTCTCTGGATATTTATACATATGGGGTGGGAGCTGCCATAGTGTTCCCCTTAGACAGTACAGTATGAGGGTATAGCTTATTGTGTGTACAGAACATTCCTTCTCTGTATTTTATACATATGGGTGGACTGCCATAGTGTTTCCCTTAGACAGTACAGTATGAGGGTATGCTTTGTGTGTACAGAACATTCTTCTCTTGTATATTTATACATATGGGGTGGGAGTCATATTGTTTCCCTTAGACAGTACAGTATAGTGGGTATAGCTTATTGTGTGCACAGAACATTCCTTCTCGATATATTTATACATATGGGTGGGAGCTGCATATTGTTTCCCTTAGACAGTACAGTATGGGAGTATAGCTTATTGTGTGTACAGAAATTCCTTCTCTGATATTTATACATATGGTTGGATGGACTCATAGTGATTCCCTAGACAGTACAGTATGAGGGTATAGTCTAATTTGTTGTACAGAACATTCCTTCTCTGTATATTATATTAATATGGGTGGGAGCTGCCATATTGTTCCCTTAGACAGTACGTATGAGGGTATAGCTTATGTGTAGTACAGAACATTCCTTCTCTGTATATTTATACAATGAGGGTGGGGACTGCCATAATATTCCCTTAGACAGTACGTATGAGGTATAGCTATTGTGTGTACAGAACATTCCTTCTCTGTATATTTATACATATGGGTGGGAGCTGCCATATTGTTTCCCTTAGACAGTACAGTATGAGGGTATAGCTTATTGTATGACAGAACATTTCCGTATCTTTATTTTAACATATGGGTGGGAGCTGCCATATTGTTTCCCTTAGACAGTACATTGAGGGATAGTATTGTATGTACAGAAATCCTTCTCTGTATATTATATTATCATATGGGTGGGAGCTTGCCATGTGTTTCCTTAGACAGTACAGTATAGGGTATTAGTTATGTGTGTACAGAACATTCCTTCTCTGTATATTTATAACATATGGGTGGGAGCTGCCATATTGTTTCCCTGACAGTACAGTGATGAGGGTATAGCTTATTGTGTACAGAACATTCCTTCTCTGTTATATATTTATACATAGGGTGGGAGCTGCCAAGTGTTTCCTTAGACAGACAGTATGAGGGTATAGGTATTGTGTTACAGAACAATTCCTTCTCTGTATATTTATACATATTGGTGGAGCTGCCAATTGTTTCCCTTAGACAGTACAGTATGAGGGTATAGCTTATTGTGTGTACAGAACATTCCTTCTCTGTATATTTATATTTATACATATGGGTGGGAGCTGCCATAGTGTTTCCCTTAGACAGTACAGTATGAGGGTATAGCAACGCTATTTTACAACCATGGGACCCTTCTTATTGAAGGGACCATTCACCGCTAGTGACCTGGGAAGCCAGGAAGTGCACAATCAAACAGTGATTTTCTGACGCGGTTCCGATGAAAACACAGATGTCGGTTGCGGGTCACCGCAAAGACAATTTCTCCCAGGCTGATTCACGAAATATCGGTTGGACCAAAATATTCTATGGTGTGTAACAGCGTAGTGTGTGTACCGGACATACATTCCTTATATTATTGCTATTCTCCCCCTATATAGAGAATTTAAATACAGTCACTATATTATTTACAATGTATCATAGTTGGTGAAAGATTTCTCTGTGACTTGGTGCAAGTCAGAGAGTGATGGAAACACCCTTATTAGCGGACATGGGCCATACGCAGAGTCAAGTGTTTATGGAAAAAGTGCACAGGGTTCGTCATTTTAATAATAAATTAAAACGTCTGCCGCTTTCGGTAGGGGGGGGGAACCTTCAAGTCAATATATTCCACCAACTCGATAAAAGCAACAGAGAGAACATCTATGGATATTAAAAATATTCATAAACGGGAGATAAAATGTCTTATAACTATCAATGAAAGACTTAACCCTTACACATCCTGAGCTTTCAAAAAAAACTGCACCCCTTCAACTTTACCACAGACTGAGGTATAAAGGGACTCTGGTACCCACTCAGTATTATAAGGAACATGTATCCCCTACTGTAAATATAAGATCTTAGAAGTCATGAGGAGTTCGTGTCTATATAAAGGTACAAGGACACAGACTGAGTTATACAGGGAACTCTGGGTACCATCATGTATTATAGAGGATAATGTATACCTACTGTAAATTTAAGGATAGAAGTCACCTGAGGAGTTCTGTGTCTATATAAAGGTTACAAGGAACCAGACTGAGTTTATACAGGGAAACTCTGGGTACCACTCATGGCATTATAAGGTAATGTATCCCTACTGCTTAAATATAAGGATATTAAAGTCACTGACGGGTTCTGTGTCTATATAAAGGTACAAGGACACAGACTGAGTTATACAGGGACCTCTGGTACCACTCATGTATTATAAAGGACTGTTATCCCCTCTGTAAATATAAGGGATATTAGAAGTCACTGAGGGTTCTGTGTCTATATAAGGTAACAGGACACAGACTGAGTTATACAGGGAACTCTGGGTACCACTCATGTATTATAGGATAATGTATCCCCTACTGTAAATTATAAGGATATTAGAAGTCACTGAGGAGTTCTGGTCTATATAAAGGTACAAGGACACAGACTGAGTTATACAGGGAAACTCGGGTACCACTCATGTTTTATAAGGATAATGTATCCCTACTGTAAATTATAAGGATATTAGAAGTCACTGAGGAGTTCTGTGTCTATATAAAGGTTACAAGGACACAGACTGATTATACAGGGAACTCTGGGTACCACTCATGTATTATACGAAGGATAACTGTATCCCTACTGTAAATTGAGAGGATATAGAAGTCACTGAGGGAGTTTGTGTCTATATCAAAGGTACAAGACACAGACTGAGTTATACAGGAACTCGGTATCACTCATGTATTATAAGGGATAATGTATCCCCTACGTAAATTATAAGGATATTAAAGTCACTGAGGAGTCGGATGTCTATATAAGGAACAAGGACACAGACTGAGTTATACAGGAACTCTGGGTACACTCATGTATTATAAGGGATAATGTATCCCCCTACTGTAAATTATAAGGATATTAGAAGTCACTGGGAGGTTCTGTGTCTATAATAAAGGTAACAAGGACACAGACTGAGTTATACAGGGAACTCTGGGTACCACTCATGTATTATTAAGGGATAATGTATCCCCTAACTGTAAATTATAAGGATATTAGAGTCTACTGAGGAGTTCGTGTCTATAAAAGGTTACAATGGAACAGACTGAGTATTACAGGGAACCTCTGGGTACCACTCATGGATTATAAGGGATAATGTATCCCCTACGTAAATTATAAGGATATTAGAAGTCACTGAGGAGTTCGTGGCTTATTATAAGGTAAACGGAACGACTGAGTCTATACAGGGGAAGACTTGGGTACCACTCATGTATTATAAGGGATAATGTAGCCCCTACTGTAAATTATAAGGATATTAGAAGTCACTGAGGAGTTCTCGGTCTATATAAAGGTACAAGGACACAAGCTGAGTTATACAGGGAACTCTGGGTACCACTCATGTATTATAAGGGATAATGTACCCCTACTGTAAATTAAAGGATATTAGAAGCACTAGGAGTTCTGTGTCTATATAAAGGTACAAGGAACAGACTAGTTATACAGGGAACTCTGGTAACCATGTATTTAAGGGATAATGTATCCCTCTGTAAAATTATAAGGATATTAGAAGTCATGAGGAGTTCTGTGTTATATAAAGGTACAAGGACAAGACTGAGTTATACAGGAACTCTGGGTACCACTCATGTATTATAAGGGATAATGTATCCCCTACTGTAAAGTTATACGATATTAGAAGTCACTGAGGAGTTCTGTGTCCATATAAAGGTACAAGGACACAGACTGAGTTAACAGGGAAACTCTGGGTACCATCATGTATTATAAGGATAATGTATCCCCTACTGTAAATTATAAGGATATTAGAAGTCATGAGGAGTTCTGTGTCCTATATAAAGGTACAAGGACACAGATCGAGTTATACAGGGAACTCTGGGTACCACTCATGTAATAAGGGAAAGGTACCCCACTGTAATTATAAGGATATTAGAGTCACTGAGGAGTTCTGTGTCAATATAAGGTACCAACGGACACAGACTAGTTTACAGGGAACTGTGGGTACCACTCATGTATTAAGGATATGTATAGCCCTACTGTAATTATAAGGATAATAGAAGTCACTGAGGAGTTCTGTGTCTATATAAAGGTACAGACACAGACCTGAGTTATACAGGGGAACTCTGGGTACCACTCATGTATTATAAGGGATTAAGTGTATCCCCTACTGTAAATTAAGAGGATATTAGGACGCACTGAGGAGTTGTGTCTATATAAAGGTACAAGGACACAGACTGAGTTATACCAGGGAACTCTGGGTACAATCATGATTTATAAGGATAATGTATCCCCTACTGTAAATTATAAGGATATTAGAAGTCAATGAGGAGTTCTGTGTCTATATAAAGGTACAAGGACACAGACTGAAGTTAACACGGGAACTCGTGGTACCACTCATGATTATAAAGGGCAAATGTATCCCCATACGGTAAATTATAAGGATGATTAGAAGCTCATGAGGGGTTCTGTGTCTTATATAAGGACAAGGACACAGACTGAGTTATAAAGGGAACTCTGGGGTACAATCATGTATTAAAGGATAATGTATCCCGATACTGTAAATTATAAGATATTAGAAGTCACTGAGGAGTCTGTAGATAAAGGTTACAAGGACACAGATGGAGTTATACAGGGAACTCTGGGTACCATCATGTATTATTAAGGGATAATGTATCCCCACGGAAAATTTAAGGATATTAGAAGTCACTGAGGAGTTCTGTGTCTATATAAAGGTACAAGGACGGAACAGAGTTATAAAGGGAACTCTGGGTGACCAATCAATGATTATAAGGATAATGTATCCCCTACTGTAAAATATAAAGGATTTAGTAGAGTGCAATTGAGGAGTTTCTGTGTATATTAAAGGTACAAGACACAGGACTGAGTTATACGGAACTTGGGTACACTCATGTATTGATAGAGGAGAAGGTATCCCCTACTGTTAAATATAAGCGATATTTAGAAGTCACTGAGGAGTTCTGGTCTATACAAAGGTTACAAGGAACAGACTGAGTATAACAGGGAACTCTGGGTACACCTCATGTATGTATTATAAGGGATAATGTATCCCTACTGAAAATTATAAGGATATAGAAGTACTGGGGAGTTCTGGTCATATATAAAGGTACAAGGACACAGACTGAGTTAGTACAGGGGACATCTGGGTACCATCATGTATTATAATGGGATAAGTATCCCTACTGTAAATTGTAAGGATATTAGAAGTCATGAGGAGTTCTGTGTCTAGTATAAAGGACAAGGAACGGCGAGTTATACAGGGAACTCTGGGTACCACTCATGGTTATAAGGGATAATTTATCCCCTACTGAAAATTATAAGGATATTAGAAGTCACGCAGGGTTCTGTGTTATATAAGAGGTACAAGGACACAGACTGAGTTATAAGGGAAATCTGGGTACACCATGTATTCATAAGTGATGAATGTATCCCTACTGTAACTTTAAGGACTATTAGAGCACTGAGGAGTTCTGTTATTATAAGGAACTGTATCTCCTACTGAAAATTATAAGCTGTTATTGGGTTGCTACAATTATTACATTGTTACTGTTAGTGGATTATTACTATTATTACTGTTATTGGGTTGTTACTATTATTAGATTGTTACTGTTATTGGATTCTTACTATTATTACATTGTTACTGTTATTGGGTTACTACAATTATTACATTGTTACTGTTAGTAGATTGTTACTGTTATTGGTTTGTTACTATTATTTCTATATTGTTACTGAATTGACCCCCTTCACACCCACAAGCGCCACTGGGTTTGCACAATACAAATCCCATGTCCTTCAGGGCTCAGCAGTTCTTTTCCTTTGAAATTCTATTTGTTTTTAGAGAATCCTCCACATGACAGCGTTCTATTTACTCGAGACGCCTGCATTACAGCTGATTCAGGGTAAATACATTTCCAAGACCTGACCTGCATAAATCAAGGGCAACGTGATTCTCTGGTCGCTGGGAAACATCTCTACTAGGGCCCATAATAGATCCGTCCGCAGAGCGGCAGATTGGCGTTCTCATCTCTCCCGTTACTAGACGCACCTTTCCTCCTTGTTCTTGCAGATACATTCACCGATAATTTCTTTGATTTCTGGATCTGTCACTTTCTCAAAACTCGCTGGTTTGACTCCCTGAAAGGAACAAATCAGATTCGATTTTAGATTTAAAAAATGGAAAATTTGTTTATTTAGATTTTCTACAATTGGCAAAGAAAAGGTTTAAAATTCATTGTTATATGTCTGAGGCTATGGTAATGAGTAAGGATAACCATACACAGGGTAATGTTCCCGTAACCAGGTTAACCATGCAGTCTATCTGGGACTATGGTAATGAGTAAGGATAACCATACACAGGTTAATGTTCCTGTAACCAGGATAACCATGCAGTCTGTCTGGGACTATGGTAATGAGTAAGGATAACCATACACAGGTTAATGACAGGATTCCCCTGTGGTGTGACATTCTATTTGATCACCTGGTCATCCATGGGTCATGTGAAGGGTTGCGGTAATATTTCTGTAACTGTGACCCCGAACATGCAACTCAATAAACCACCGATAGCCCCAGCAGTCACTGAGTTCTATAGGGACTGGTAATAATTTGATTCCGGGGCTGGAACCAAACACACAGCAGAATGGAACTTACAGAGCGAACAGACCCAGGGACAGAGATGACCATATGGAGCCACCTGCCCCCTCCCTACTCCCCGGGCTGCAGGGGGAGAGGTGACATTTGACAGTTGGTGGGACTATAATGTAATTAGCTCAGGCCCAGGGGACATGAAAGTGACACTTGTCATCATAAAAGAAAAATGAAAATGGGTTTATGTGAATCTACATAAATCTCTAGAGGCCACTCATGGTTACAGAGACTGTACAGACATTTACATTACAGTATCTAATATCTGGCAGTACAATGTAAATAATCCCTACCACTATTCCCTGGGTGTTTATGGGGTATAGGAGGTACACACAATAAGCTATACCCTCATACTGTACTGTCTAAGGGAATCACTATGGCAGCTCCCACCCATATGTATAAATATACAGAGAAGGAATGTTCTGTACACACAATAAGCTATACCCTCATACTGTACTGTCTAAGGGAAACAATATGGCAGCTCCCACCCATATGTATAAATATACAGAGAAGGAATGTTCTGTACACACAATAAGCTATACCCTCATACTGTACAGTCTAAGGGAAGCAATATGGCAGCTCCAACCCATATGTATAAATATACAGAGAAGGAATGTTCTGTACACACAATAAGCTATACCCTCATACTGTACTGTCTAATGGAAACAATATGGCAGCTCCCATACTTATGTATAAATATACAGAGAAGGAATGTTCTGTAAATACAATAAGCTATTCCCTCATACTGTACTGTCTAAGGGAAACAATATGGCAGCTCCCATCCATATGTATAAATATAAATATACAGAGAAGGAATGTTCTGTACATACAATAAGCTATACCCTTATACTGTACTGTCTAAGGGAAACAATATGGCAGCTCCCACCCATATGTATAAATATACAGAGAAGGAATGTTCTGTAAATACAATAAGCTATACCCTCATACTGTACTGTCTAAGGGAAACAATATGGCAGCTCCCACCCATATGTATAAATATAAATATACAGAGAAGGAATGTTCTGTACACACAATAAGCTATACCCTCATACTGTACTGTCTAAGGGAAAAAATATGGCAGCTCCCACCCATATGTATAAATATACAGAGAAGGAATGTTCTGTACACACAATAAGCTATACCCTCATACTGTATGGCAGCTCCCACCCTTTTCTATAAATGTAGATTTACAGAGATGAATATACTCAGTATATTGGTATATCCTCATATTGGCCTGGTACACACTGGGTGAATTTGCCTTAATTTTCTCCTCCAACTGATTTACCATCAGATTGCAGAGGACACAGGCAGGTCACCCAGTAGTTAATTGACAGCTCCGGCAGGGGGAGGGGCTAGAGAATTTACTGACCATGCAATGCATCTAGAGATAATTAACAGATGATTTCTCCCCAACGCTGCTCCTCCTCCTCATCTGCCCCGTGGCCCCTCACCTTGCAGTCCCCTTGAAAAATCCCTGGGGCCCCTCCTTCAGTCACTGTTACTCGATCTCTTCCTGGTTTCTTCTGCTTTCTCCTGCACTGAGCATGTGCCAACCGCAGATTAGAAGGAGGAAGTAGTATTGTGACCATAGATTCCGAACCCCCCACCCCCTAACTTTCTCATCTGTAATTTCTTCATATCTTGGGCTGTGCAGCATGTAGAGAGGTGGTTGATGGCTCATTTTAAAGGTAGGAACCTGGTCTTTCATTTAAAATCCACTTGTTTGGGCACCATAGTTCCCCTTTAAGCTTGGGTCTATTGAGTTGACTAGAAAATTCACAGGGTAGGATTGATACTATGAAAGTTAAAGGAGAACAAAACCAGAATTATTATACTCCATAATCTGAAAGCAACCCCCTCAAAAACACCAATAAGCTGTAAATTACCACCCCAGTAAATGGCATTAAATTAAATGAAAGCCCCTTGAGAACTGGGTAAGATAACTGAGTGTATGTACAGTGACCGACCATACCTTACATGGACTGTAACTCGATTGGCTAGAGATGAATAGTGGGCGTGACCTGTTATAACAACTTCCTGCTGTAGGTTAGGTCTGAGCACGTGCAAAGGACACTGTACAATAATTGAATGCTGGGAAATAAAACAGAAAGGTAAATTACCCAGCACCCACATTAATATGATTCCGTGCTATTCTGAGGCTTTAGTTGTCATGATTTTGTTTGTTCCGCAGGATCGGAAATTAACCAAACTAGAACGCCAGCGGTTTAAAGAAGAAGCCGAGATGTTAAAGGGATTGCAGCACCCGAATATCGTTCGGTTCTATGACTTCTGGGAATCGTGTCTGAGAGGGAAGAAATGTATCGTCCTTGTCACCGAGCTCATGACTTCTGGGACGCTGAAAACGTGAGTAGGGCTGACGGAGCTGCCAAGTGGATCGCCTTATGTCTGTTACTGTGGATGGGCCGTGGGGTAGATGGGAAATTTTATTCAATGTTCAGTTGTAGACTTTATTGTTTATATTATTTTCCCTCCTGGGTTTAGTTGCCCTTTAAGATTAACCTGTCGGGTTCTCGTGTTTCTATTTTAGGTACTTGAAGAGGTTTAAGGTTATGAAGCCGAAGGTTTTGCGCAGTTGGTGCCGCCAGGTCCTAAAGGGACTCCTGTTCCTCCACACGCGAACTCCGCCCATTATTCACCGCGACCTGAAATGCGACAACATCTTTATCACCGGGCCCACCGGTTCCGTCAAAATTGGGGACCTGGGTCTCGCCACCTTGAAGAGGGCATCGTTCGCCAAGAGCGTGATAGGTAAAACAACACGTGTCAGAATTATCCCCCCATTCCGTCTATACGGACCGTCCGTGTATCTGCATCCAGTGTAGGAGTCTAATTACCATCTAATTACCGTCTAATTACCGTCTAATTAGTGCCCATTCCTATGATAATCACAGCCAAAGGTTTCGTCTTTCTGTTCCCTGCGCTGGTTTTGTTCTCTGGAACTTGCAGCTGTTTTTAAATCCACAATTAGAAAACACGTGTACATACGTGTAGGCGTGTGTGTCTAACCTCCTTATCTGTGTAAAACGGGTTTAAATATCGGTCATTGGACGAATACAACAAAATGAATTCACAAACGGTCATTAAAGGGAAAGCTCAGACATTGGGTTAATAATAATATATCATTGGTCTGTCTATGTGATTCCTAACCACATGTGCATCTGTGTGAAATCAGGAAAACCTTCCGGGAAACGTATCTGATTGGACAGCTCCTCCTTCCTGGGTGAATCTCACTGGGCATGTCTGAGTCAGTGAATTAAGGAGGAGGAGTTAGAAGTCACTGGCTGGGTTTCACACTGTGTATCTCTGGCTAGGAGGGGGTGTTAAAGTTGTCATATTGTTGAATTGTAATAGACTTTCAATCAGAGGGTCCTGTCATGGCTGTGATCCTGCCTATATTCCAGGGGCTATGGAGGGGGCCCACGTGATACCTTTATTGTATTAACTGTGCATCCTGGTACCTTAAACCTCTGCTTGATGTCCAGGTACCCCTGAGTTTATGGCCCCCGAGATGTATGAGGAGCATTACGACGAGTCGGTGGATGTTTACGCGTTTGGGATGTGCATGTTGGAAATGGCGACTTCGGAATACCCGTACTCAGAATGCCAGAATGCCGCGCAAATCTACCGCAAAGTCACCAGTGTAAGTCTTGTCTGCACACTGATTGGCATAACTAATTAGCTTTATTTTGTTAAATAGCAATAAGGCGGGTATCAGTAGGGCGGGTCACAATACAGCGGGTATCAGTAGGGTGGGTAACAATAGTGCGGGTATCAGTAGGGCAGATAACAATAGTGAGGGTATCAGTAACGTGGGTTACAATGGTGCGGGTATCAGTAGGGTAGGTTACAATAGTGTGGGTATCAGTAGGGTAGGTTACAATAGTGCAGGTATCAGTAGGGCAGGTCACAATAGTGCGGGTATCAGGGCCATCTGTAGACTTTTTTGCACCTGAAAAATCTAAATGATGCCCCCTCCCCTCGCCATGCTGCCGGAAGGGGTGTGGTTTTATAATTGAAAGTGGGTGATGCTTTTCCGGAATTGAGGTGTGACTGGTATAAGATGCCCACAGTGACTGGTAAGTAATGCCCACAGTGACTGGTAAATGATGCCCACAGTGACTGGTATTAGATGCCCACAGTGACTGGTATTAGATGCCCACAGTGATTAAATGATGCCCAACATTGATTTTTGTTCTGCAGGGCTGCCATTTTTGATTTTGATCCAATGAATTGCCAGAAATGAGGGGGAGGAATCGTAGCTGCATTTTGTTGTGCAATGAAAGTTTCACCTTGCCTCATTACAGAGGCGCCCCTGGCGGGTATCAGTAGGGCAGGTAACAATAGTGTGGGTACCAGTAGAGTAGATAACAATAGTGCGGGTACCAGTAGAGTAGATAACAGTAGTGCAGGTATCAGTAGGGCAGGTAACAATAGTGTGGGTACCAGTAGAGTAAATAACAGTAGTGCGGGTACCAGTAGTGCAGGTAACAAGAGTGTGGGTATCAGTAGGGCGGGTAACAATAGTGTGGGTATCAGTAGGGCAGGCATATTGTTTCCCTTAGACAGTACAGTATGAGGGTATAGCTTATTGTATGTACAGAACATTCCCTCTGTATATTTATACATATGGGTGGGAGCTGCCATATTGTTTCCCTTAGACAGTACAGTATGAGGGTATAGCTTATTGTGTGTACAGTACATTCCTTCTCTGTATATTTATACATATGGGTGGGAGCTGCCATATTGTTTCCCTTAGACAGTACAGTATAAGGGTATAGCTTATTGTGTGTACAGAACATTCCTTCTCTGTATATTTATATTTATACATATGGGTGGGAGCTGCCATATTGTTTCCCTTATACAGTACAGTATGAGGGTATAGCTTATTGTGTGTACAGAACATTCCTTCTCTGTATATTTATACATATGGGTGGGAGCTGCCATATTTTTAAACCGATAAAAACTTTATTGAATAACCCCTTACTCCGACTGGATACAGTACTTAACCAGTGCTAGATCTGAGGGTCAGATAAAGGAATGGAGAAATTCAGTTAGGGCTTACTGGGCTGGAAATTAGCCCTGAAGGTGAGTAGATCTGGTACTAATACCACTTTTCAAAGGGACAGTAAAAATACACCTGTAAATAGTTCATGTTACCTGAGAGCTTTGATTCTTACCTGTGCCATGCCTATGGATGGAAGAAGAGAAAAATAGTTCATAGCAAAAGGGCTAAAAGGGACAAATGGCAATAGAGTATACCACATCAATTATCTACCAGACAATCTAACTTCTTACTAACTCTTCATATAAACCAAGTAAATTGTCTGGCATGATCTATTCTCATAAATCCATGCTGACGACTACTAATAAGATGAGCTCTGGAGCAAAGTCAAGGGATAGACCCGTAACAAAGTTTACATCACCTTCCCTACCACACTGATTGTTAGGCTTACAGGTATATAGGTACCAGGCATGTGAACGCACCTTTATGAATATTGGTATAACAACAGTTCCCTGCTATAGGACTAGATCTCTATAGTGTATACAGAGTGAATATTCCTCATTTATACCCTTCATATTATTACAGTCCCCACTATAAGGACTAGGATTTCTATTAGTGATACAGAGTGGAATATTCCTCATTTATTTACCCTTCATATTATTACCGTCCCCCCGCTATAAGGACTCGGATCTCTTATAGTGAATAAAGAATGTTGAATATTCTCATTATTTATTACCCCTTCTATTATTACAGTCCCCCGCTCCTCCCCCCGCCTACTAAGGAATAGGATGCTCTTATAGGGGGTAGACAGAGTGAATATTCATCATTTATACAAGTGACAATGAGGAAAAGGTACCCGATGAGAAGGAAGGGAGGAGCTATAGTGGAGAAAGAAGGAAAGTAAAGAATGGAGACAAGGGTGAATACAAGATTAGGGTAGGAAAGGAAAAGAGAGAAGAAGACGAGTAGAATAGTGGATAAAGAGGGGAGCAGAAAGCCATAGTATACTACTTACCCCCCACCCTCTCTTTTTCTTTTTTTTTTTCCTCCCTCCTACTCGCCCCCCCGCTCTCCGCCTTTCTTCCCACCCAGATCTCCCTCTTTCTTTTACTCCCCAGCCCCCCCCTTTTCCCCTCTCTGTATTGCCACCCTTTCCCCCCCCTCCCCCCTTGACCCCGTGTTTATTCCCATCCATTTGTGTAGTTCCTTACCGTGTCACCACTATAAGGACTAGGGATTCTCTATAGTGTATACAGAGTGAAATTCCTCATTATACCTTCGTATATTACAGTCCCCGCTAGAAGGACTAGGATCCTCTATAGTGTATTACAGAGTGGAATATTCCTCATTTATACCTTCGTATTATTACAGTCCCCGCTTTATAAGGACTAGGCTTCTCTATAGTGAATACAGAGGGAAAAACTGTTGTAGCACATTAGCCATATTCGGATCCTTAATAACATCTCAGCCCATTATTTAATGGTCCCACATTATCATTGCCTCAGCTTTTACTATTGATAGACTTACAAAACTTCTTGAGGTTAAACTTGACTTATGTTCTACTATCCGTATTTAATTTCTATTTTAGCTTGTTTAATTGAAATTTCTGCACTACTTATTACAGTTTTTTCACTAACCCCCTAGACATCTTCCCCCCTAAAACAGCTGCGCCCCCATCATCATTGAGGTGCAATCCGTTCTCTACTTAAAGTGCATGCTGTATGGTTAATAAATCTGTGTCCTGTCAGATATTTGTTTTAATTTTTCCAGTAAACCACTGCATTGCTTCTGTGTGCCAATCCCATGCTACACATTGTCCTATAACGAGAGGTAACATCCTGCCCAATACCGTTCAAACATGGCTCATTTCGTACTCCTCTCCCTGAAACACAGACGCACATTCCGTTGAGTTTACAGCTCTATTTTAAGGATTTCCACCATCCGTGTCAAATTTAACATCTCAAGCCAAGTGGCAGAAATATAAAATTTTCCCAAGTAACATCAAACACTGAACTCCCTTTTTTTCCCAATTAGAAATAGAGGACATCTCCAGTACACAAACTGGACAGGGATTCCATTGTCATTTATCATTGTAGAGTTCTGTCTCTCATTAACACCAAGGTTGACAGCGCAGGACAAATGAAGATGTTCTAAGGAAAAGATAATTAATGTCTTATTATCACTGTAGGAAGGGAAAGCCAAAATCAGCCACCTCAAGGATCCATCTACCCAAACCCAAGTCTTCTCTCAATCTCAATAAACAATTCAAGTAATTAGGTAAGTGACCAAGTCCACAGGACTGAGATATACAGGGAACTCTGGTACCACTCATGTATTATAAGGGAAATGTACACCCTACTGTAAATATAAAGATATTAGAAGTCACTGAGGAGTTCTGGTGTCATATAATAGGTACAAGGACACAGGACTGAAGATATACAGGGGGAACTCTGGGTACCACTTCATGTATTAAAGGGATTAATGTATCCCCTACTGTAATATAAAGATATTAGAAGTCACTGAGGAGTTCTGAGTGTCCATATAAAAGGTTAAAGGAAACAGACTCGAGTGTATACAGGGAAATATGGGTACCACTCATGTATTTATAGGGATAATGTATCCTACTGTAAATTATAAGGAGTATTAGAAGTCACTTGAGGAGTTCTGGGCATATAAAGGTACAAGGACACAGACGAGTATACAGGGAACTCTGGTACCACTCATGTGTTATAAGGGATAAGGTATCCCCTACTGTAAATTATAAAGATATTAGAAGTCACTGAGGAGTTCTGTGTCTATATAAAGGTACAAGGGACCACAGACTGAGTTATACAGAAACTCTGCGGTTTACCACTCATGTATTATAAGGGATATGCATCCCCCTACGTAAATTATAAGGATATTAGAAGTCACTGAGAGTTCTGTGTTATATAAAGGTACAAGCGACACAGACTGAGTTATTAACACCCGGGCAACTCTGGGTACCACTCATGTATTATAAGGAATAAGTATCCCCCTACTGTAAATATAAGGATATTAGAAGTCACTGAGCAGTTCTGTGTCCTAGAAAGGTACAAGGGACACAGATGAGTATAAGGGAACTCTGGGTACCACTCATGTATTATAAGGGATAATGTATCCCCTACTGTAAATTATAAAGTATATTAGAAGTCACTGAGGGAGTTCTGTGTCTATATCAAGGGTTACAAGGACACAGGGCTGAGTTCTAAGGGAACTCTGGGGTACCAGTCATGTATTATAAGGATAATGTATCCCCCTACTGTAAATGGGGATAAGGATATTAGAAGTCAACTGAGGAGTTCTGTGTCTATATAAGGTACAAGGACACAGGAATGAGTTACAGGCGAACTCTGGGTACCATCATGTATTATTAAGGGATATATGTATTCCCCTACTGTAAATTATAAGGATATTTAGAAGTCAGAGGGGTTTCTGTGCTCTATAAAGGTACAAGGACCACAGAATGAGTTATAAAGGGAACTCTGGGTACCACTCATGTATTATAGGGATAATGCCCCTAATGTAATTATAAGGATATAGAAGTCATGAGGAGTCAGTTCTGTGTCTAAAAGGTCAAGGACACAGACTGAGGGATAAGGGAACTCGGGTAACCACTCATTATGATAGGGATAATGTATCCCATACTGTAAATTAAAGGATATTAGAAGTTCAATGAGGAGTCTGTGTCCTATATAAAGGTACAGGACACAGACTGAGTTATACAGGGAACTCTGGGTCCACTCATGTTATATTTATAAATGGAAACTGATCCCATACTGTAAATTGATAAGGATATTAGAAGTCACTGAGGCAGTTCTCTGTGTCTATATATAAAGGTACAAGGACATTCACAGACTGAGTATACAGGGAAAACTCTGGGTTACCACTCATGTATTATAAGGGATAATGTATCCCTACTGTAATTTAAGGACATTAAAGCAGAGAGTTCTGTGTACTATAAAGGTACAAGGACACAGTATGAGGTTATACAGGAACTCTGGGTACCACCATGTATTATAAGGGATAAATGATCCCTTACTGTAAATTATCAGGACTATTAGAAGGTAACTGAGGAGTTCTGTGTTCCATTAAACGGTACAAGGACAAGACTGAGTTATAAAGGGAACTCTGGAGTACCACGCATGTCGTATAATGGATAATGTATCACCCTAATGTTAAATTGTAGGATATTAGAAGTCCTGAGGAGTTCTGTGGTCTTCCTTCTCTGTATATTTATACATATGGGTGGGAGCTGCCATATTGTTTCCCTTAGACAGTACAGTATGAGGGTATAGCTTATTGTGTGTACAGAACATTCCTTCTCTGTATATTTATACATATAGGTGGGAGCCTGTCTGTCTGTCTGTCAGTAATAAGGGTCTGTCTGTCTGTCAGTCAGTAATAAGGGTCTGTCTGTCTGTCTGTCTAATATCCTGGGATTTTCACGTTTGTAATGTTTGTTTTTATGAGAATGAAAGGTTTGATACAGTCTATTAAGGGGAACTTAATAAATTCTAATTACTGATTACTACTGACAACATAACCTGGTGTTATTCTAACTGCTCATTCATAGTGAACTCGTCCCTTATCCCTCTGTTCTCAGGCTTGTTCTGGCACAATGTTCCTAGCTATTGAGCGTCATTACCCCGCGGTTCGGAAACGTTATTAAATCCTGTGACTGACATTGTCATTGAAAGACGGGACTTTGGATCTTTTTTATTTTAAATTAAATTTTAAAGGGGCAGTTACCATTGATAATGTGGTGCAGGCTGTGTTCTTGGCATTTGGGGTGACATGTGGTCACAGGCTGTAAAGATCTTCCCTTAAGTGGGGCTCCTGGGGCTGACTGCTTCTCAGTGCACAGTGACACCTACAGGTGGTAGATGGAACAGTTGCAATATGAACCATGTGCCATAATGAGTCAACATTCCAGTGTTTCTATCCTTGGTGTCCCTGCCTATAACCAAGACCAACCTCTTCTATTACCCTGCTCTGATCTGTTTATCTGTCTGACCCTCAGCGTGCCTTCCACTCTCAGCGACCACACGGCGAGATCAGGGAAATTATTTTAAACTTTCCTTGTGGACTGCGTCTTCCTTACACATCTGCTAGTGCTTCCTTCAATTGGATTTGTCAATCAATATAACCTTTCGTGTTCTCTGGATGGTTATTTTACACGCACAGATGGGATCTACCATACCTGTACATGTGTATATTATATGCATGATGGATATCTTTACACGTGTATATTATAAACATGGTGGATATCTTTATATGTGTATATTATATGCATGCAGGAAATCCATACATGTATATATGTATATATTATACACATACAGGATATCTGTACACATGTATATGCATACATGTGTATATAATATGCATACAGAATATCTGTACACGTGTATATAATATGCATACAGAATATCCGTACACGTGTATATTATATGCAAGCAGGATATCCATATACCTGTATATATAGATGCATGCAGAGTATCTGTGCATGTGTATATTATATGCATACAGGACATCTGTACACATGTATATTGACATGTATATTGTATGCGTGTATATAAGATGCATGCAGGGTATCTGTACATGTGTATATTATATGCATACAGGACATCTGTACACATGTATATTGTATGCGTGTATATAAGATGCATGCAGGGTATCTGTGTATGTGTATAATATATGCATACAGGATATCCGTACACATGTATATTATATGCATGCAGGATATCCTCACATGTGTATATTATTTGCATACATACAGGATATAAATGCATATATTGTATATTTTTTTAATTTGTATATTACAGGCATATGGTATATTTTAATATAAGTATTTTATAGGTACTGTAAATGGAATATTATATGGTAGGTTGAACTAGATGGATTTGTGTCTTCAACCTCAAATACTATTCCACAAGCATACTCAGTACTACAGTACTATACTACACTTATATGTGTATATTAGGTATATGGGGTATTTATAGGTATATATTATAAGTATATGGTATATTTATATGTATATATTATAGGTGTATGGGATATTTATAGGTATATATTATAGGTATATGGTATATTTATAGGTATATATTATAGGTGTATGGTATATTTTATTATATTATAGGTGTATGGTATATTTTATACGTGTATATTATAGGTGTATGGTATATTTTATACGTGTATATTATAGATGTATGGTATATTTTATACGTGTATATTATAGGTGTATGGTATATTTATACGTGTATATTATAGGTGTATGGTATATTTTTATGTATATATTATAGGTGTATGGTATATATTATAGGTGTATGGTATATTTTTATGTATATATTATAGGGGTATGGTATATTTTTATGTATATATTATAGGTGTATGGTATATTTTTATGTATATATTATAGGTGTATGGTATATATTATAGGTGTATGGTATATTTTATACGTGTATATTATAGGTGTATTATAGTATATGTTATGGTTCTATTACTGGCTCTTTGTAACTGTATCTCTTCCCTCCAGCCCGGGGTCCATGTGATTTCTGGTGCCCCCCCTATTACACAGCAGCATTTTGTGGAGCCAAATCCCCCCTATCCTGGGCTGCAGTCCAACACTGGTCCCTCTCTGCAGTTTACCCCCTCACCGCCCATTCTACCTGCACAGGTAATGGATTCTGGTTCTAATTTATGGTTAAATGGTTAACAATAATGATAGACCAACCCTCCAGTCACAGCCATGGTCATTGTTCACAGTTACTCTTTATCTTAATGGTAACGAGTAAACGAGAGAGAAAATGCCAGGTACCGTAAACTTAAAGGGGAAGTGCGATATTATCTATTTAATAGACGTCTATCCTTTCAAATGAGCCCTGTAACTGCAGTCAGCCATGATAAAGTGAACTTTCTTACCAGCATGTGCCCACGGTCTGAGCATGCCCACTGCTGTCCGTCCTGATGGCTGCCAGGAATTCTCAATCTTATTTTACAGATAAGACCCAGATGCCCGGATAACGTCTGTTTACACATTTTACAGGTGAATGTGTTGTCATAAATAAAGAATTTTGTGTTATACAGATTTCAGTGTAGATTGAAGGCTCCCCCTGTGTCACAGCCGGAGAGAGGGGACGGTGCAGACAGGAAGGTGTAACCTGTAGAGGCTGCAGCTATAGGCTATGATGCTGGGCTTGTAAAGGTGGATACACACTCTCTGTCCTCTGTGACACACAGTCACGATCACTCTCACTATAGTATAAAGTATGTGGAGAGCGTATATAGGGCCCATCCCGTCGGTGCCAATGGTATCTGCCCTATATCGCTAATGTGTGTGCCCAGCATTGAGAAAATACTTTGTGGTTACACCATCGATAATCTCTGGTTACATTATTACATTGAAAACTTTAAGGCTTTTGTTTTTTCTTCCGTACAGACACTTCCAATTGTAGCGCAAATCCCCCCTGGGCAGAATTTGTTCACTGTGCAGCCAACGTCCCAAACGTTTACACAGTACCAGCCTCCACTTACCCAGGGGGCGACACCACAACCAACACCCCTACAGATTCCTACACTACCCCTCCAGCATCATCCGGCGTCCACAGCCCAGGTAAGGCCCCGAGATCAGGACATAATATCGGATACGTTCATGTTACCTCCCATTCATCCATCGTGGTATCAACTGGGGCAGAGGGTGATTACCTGATAAAGGGTATGGGCTATGGATGTACATATTATAATCTATAATTGGTGTGTGTACATATTATAATCTAATATTATAATCTAGAATTAGTGTGTGTACATATTATAATCTAGAATTGGTGTGTGTACATAGTATAATCTAGAATTGGTGTGTGTACATAGTATAATCTAGAATTGGTGTGTGTACATAGTATAATCTAGAATTGGTGTGTGTATATAGTATAATCTAGAATTGGTGTGTGTACATATTATAATCTGGAATTGGTGTGTTGCCTTTAATACAGTATTTGTGAATATCCCTCCTCTCTCTCTTTTAATCAATGCCTCTTAGTGTCTGACCTGCTCGTGAAGTCAAGCATGCTCAGTAATCACCATGAGGCAGCATTGGGAGAAGGAATTTCCCACCATGCAATTCACCCATATCAACTGTCACTATTCTACTGCCATTGTATTGGATTTATGCCCCTTTACGTATTAGTTACTACGTAGTTCTGGTGTCTGGTTCCATTTCTTTTTCTGTCCGCTATATGTGCAGTTCGGAGTAATGAACGACACTGTAAGAGATTTGATTGGATGTCAGGGTTCTAGTTTCAAGCAGCAGTTGGATGTGTTAATGAAGACCACGTGACTACATGTTGATATCCGATCATTACAGTGACTTACTTGCTATTGATGTGTTTTTGTTTTTTCAGCTTCCTTCGTACCCTCTCATTCCTGCCGTAACTCCTATTACAGGATATGAAAACTTCCCCCCCAATGTACCTGATTTGCCTTCAGTTTGTATCCCCCCCTTGCCTGCTCCCTGTCAGTATTTTACCCCTGGTGTGCTGGTGGCCAATATCCCCGTGACTCCTTCCATGCAATCCATCAATCCTCAGCTGGTGTTGCCATATGAATCTAATAACTTAGTGCCAAACTTGCCAGTCGCTTCTGCACCGCTGATCTCAGTGGCGCCCCCTGTGGTCCCAGTGCTACCTACACCACAGGGAGTGTCCCAGTGGCTGCAAACTCAGCCCTTCCAGGCAACCTATCAACAATTCATTCAGACTGACGTCCCCTCTCAGATGGTTCAGGCCAACACTCAACAGACTTTGGTTCCACCCGCCCAGCCCACCTACCATCCCAGCATTCCTCACCCATCTGAGCAGGCATTGGCTGGGATGGGTATCCAGGTAATATATTCCAGTTGCTCCATCGTACACAGGAATATTTACTTGTAACATTTCCATCCTCCGCCATGTTCCATCCTCCGCCATGTTCCATCCTCCGCCAGTTCAGGCTCCGTTACGAGATACAATGTTTACAGGTTACAAGTTCAGCTCGGTACTAGATGACAAGTTACAGATGACAAGTTCAGGCTGTACTAGGACAATGTTACAGATACCCGTTAGGTTCTGTACTAGATACAATGTTACAATGGAAAGGTCAGCTCTGTACTAGATACACTGTTACGATACAGTTCAGGCTGTTACTAGATACAATGTTACAGATTACAGGTCCGGGGCCTGTACTAGATACAAGTTGCAGATGACAAGTTCAGGCTCTGTCTAGATACAATATTACAGATTACAAGTTCAGTCTCTGTACTAGATTACAATGTTACAGATGACAAGTTCAGGCTCTGTTACTAGATACAATGTCCAGGTTACAAGATCATGCTCTGTACTAGATACAAGTTCCAGATTGACAAGTTCAGGCTCTGTATAGATACAATGTACGAGAAAAGTTCAGGCTCGTTATAGAGACAATGTTACAGATGGACAAGGTCAGGCTATGTATAGATACAATTGTTACAGATTCCAAAGTTCGGGCTCCGTACTAGATATATTGGTACAGATGACAAGTTCGGGCTCTGTACTTAGATACAAAAAAAATTTTTGGGGTTACAGATTACAAGTTCAAGGCTCTGTACTAGGATACAATGTTACAGATTACCAAGTTAAGGTCCGTACTAGATTACACATGACAGATGACAAAGTTCAGGCTCTGTAGTAGATACAAGTTACAGATGACAAGTTCAGGCTCGTTATAGATCCAATGTTACAGATTACAGTTCAAGGCTCTATACTAGATAACAATGTTACAGATGACAGGTCAGGGCTCTGTACTAGATACAATGTTACAGATGACAAGTTCAGGTCTGTATAGAACAAGTTACAAGATTACAAGTTCAGGCTCTTACTAGATCCAGGTGACAGGTTACAAGTCAGGCTATGTACTAGATACAATGTTACAGATTACAAGGTCAGGCTCTGTACTAGATACAAGGGTACAGATACAAGTTCAGGCTCTGTACTAGATTTACAATGTTACAGAGTACAAGTTGGGAGCTGTACTAGATACAAGGTTACGATTACAAGTTGAGCCTCGTAGAGATACAATGGTCAAGATGGACAAGTTCGGCTCTGTACTAGATACATGTTACAGGATTACAAGTTCAGGCTCGTACTAGATACAATGTTACAGATTACAAGGTCAGCTCTGTACTAAATACAAGTAAGATTACCGTCAGGCTCTGTACTAGTTACAATGTTACAAGATTACAAGTTCAGGCTCTGTACTAGATACAATGTTACAGCTGGACAGTTCGGGGCTCGGCTACTAGATACAATGGTACAGATTCAAAGTTCGGGCTCTGTACTAGATACAATGTTTACAGATTACAAGTTCGGCTTGACTAGATACAATGTTTAAAGTTACAAGGTCAGGCTCTGTACTAGATACAATGTTACAGATTACAAGGTCAGGCTCTGTACTAGATACAATGTTGCAGATGACAAGTTCAGGCTCTTACTAGATACAATGTTTACAGATACAAGTTCAGGCTCTGTACTAGATGACAAGGTTACAGATGGACAAGTTCAGCTTGTATAGCTACAATGTTACAGGTACAAGAGTCATGATCTGTACGAGATTACAGGTTCCAGATGACAAGTCAGGCTCTGTACTAGATACATGTTAACAGATGAAAAGGTCAGGCTCTGTATAGATACAAGTTCAGCTGACAAGTTCAGGGTTGAATAGATACAATGTTCAGATCCAAGTTCGGGCTCTGACAGATATATTGTTAAAGATGACAAGTCGGGATCTGTACTAGATACAATGTTACAGATTACAGTTCGGCTCTGACTAGATCAATGGTACAGATTACAAGTTCGGCTCCGTATAGTACAATGTTACAGATGACAAGTTTCAGGCTCTGTAGTAGTACAATGTTACAGATGCACGTTCAGGCTTGTACTAGTACAATGTTACAGTTACAAGTTCAGGCTCTTATACTAGATCCCAATGTACAGAGGACAAGTTCAGGCCTCTGACTAGATACAATGTTACAGATTACAAGTTCAGGTTCTGTACTAGATTAACAATGTACCGATTACAGTTCCAGGCTCGACTAGATACAATGTACAGGTACAAGTTCGCTCGTACTAGAACAGTACAGATTAAAGGTCAGGCTCTGTATAGATACAATGTGTTACAGATTACAGTTACGGCTCGTACTAGATACAATGTTACAGATTACAAGTTTGGGCTCTGTACTAGATAACAGTTACAGATTACAAGTTTGGGCTCTGTACTAGATACAATGTTACCAGATGACAAGTTCAGGCTCTGTACTAGATACAATGTTAAGATTCCAAGTTCGGGCTCTGTACTAGATATAGTGTTAACAGAGACAAGTTCGGGCTCTGTACTAGATACATGTACAGATTACAAGTTCAGGCTTCTGTACAGATCCAATGTTACAGATTACAGTTCAGGCTCGTACTAGATACAATGTTACATGTTACAAGTTCAGGCTCTGTACTAGATACCAATGTTACAGATGCAAGTTTCAGGCTCTGTACTAGGATACAATGTTACAGATAAAAGTCAGGTGCGTACTAGATACAATGTTACAGATGACAAGTTCAGGCTCTGTACTAGATTAAAAGGTTACAGATTACAAGTTCAGGCTCTGTACTGATTACAAGGTTACCAGATTAACAAGGTGCAGGTCTGTACTAGATACAATGTGACAGATGACAAGTTCAGGCTCTGTACTTAGATAACAATGTTACAGATACAAGTTCCGGCTCTGTACTAGATACAATGTTACCAGATGACAAGTTCAGGCTCTGTTACAGATTACAAGGTACAGTTACAAGTTTCATGCTCTGTACTAGATACAATGTTCAGATGCAAGTTCAGGCTCTGTACTAATGACATGTTACAGATGAAAAGGTTCAGGCTCTGTACTAGATACAATGTTACAGATGACAATTCAGGCTCTGTACTAGATACAATGTTACCAGATTCCAAGTTCGGGTCGTACTAGATATATGTTACGTGGACAAGTTCGGGCTCTGTTACTAGATACATGTAAGATACAAGTTCAGGCTCTGTACTAGAGACAATGTTACAGATTACAAGTCAGGATCCGTATAATACAATGTTACAGATGGACAAGGTTCAGGCTCTGTAGTAGATACAATGTTACAGATGACACGTTCAGGCTCTGTAATAGATAAAAGGTTACAGATACAAGTCAGGCTCTATACTAGATACAATGTTACAGAGGACAAAGATTTCAGGCTCTGTACTAGATTACAATGTACAGATTAACGTTCAGGTTCTGTACTAGATACAATGTTACAGATTACAAGTTCCGGCTCTGTATAGATACAAATTGTTACAGGTTACAAGTTCAGGCTCTGTACTAGAACAAGTTACAGGATTACAAGGTCAGGTCTGTACTAGCTTTACAATGTACAGATACAAGGTTCAGGTCGTACTAGATTACAATGTTACAGGATACAAGTTTGGGGATCGTACTAGAACAATGTACCGATTACAAGTTTGGGCTCTGTACTAGATACATGTTTTACAGAGACAAGTTAGGATCTGTAATAGAGACACTGTTACAAGATTACAAGTTCAGGCTCGTACTAGATACAATGTTACAGATTACAAGTTCAGGCTCTGTATTTAAATTACAATGTTACAGATTACAAGTTCAGGCTCTGTACTAGATACAATGTTACAGATTACAAGTTCAGGCTCTGTACTAGGATACAAGTTACAATGACAAGTTCGGGCTCTGTACTAGGATAAATGTACAGGATCAAAGTTCGGGCTCTGTACTAGAACCAATGTTACAGATTACAAGTTCGGGCTCTGTACTAGATACAATGTTACAGATACAAGTTCAGGCTCTGTACTAGATTACAATGTTACAGATTACAGGTCAGGCTCTGTACTAGATACAATGTTGCAGATGAAAGTTCAGGCTCTGTACTAGCTACAATGTTACAGATACAAGTCAGGTCTGTACTAGAGACAATGTTAAGTGACAAGTCAGGCTCTGACTAGATACAATGTACAGGTTACAAGTTCCTGCTCTGTTACTAGAACAATGTTCAGATGACAAGTTCAGGCTCTGTACTAGATAACAATGTTACAGATGACAGTTTCAGGCTCTGTACTAGATACAATTTTACAGATGACCAGTCAGGCTCTGTCTGATACCAATGTTACAGATTCCAAGTTCGGGCTCTGTACTAGATATAGTGTTAACAGATGACAAGTTTCGGGCTCTGTAATAGATAACAATGTTACAGATTACAAGGTCAGCCTGTACAGATACAAGTTACAGATTACAAGTTCAGGCTACGTAATAGATACATGTTACAGATGACAAGTCAGGCTCTGTAAGTAGATAGTAGATTACAATGTTACAGAGACAAGTTCAGGCTTGTACTAAGAACAGTACAGAGTTACAAGTTCAGGCTCGATTACAGATACAAATGTTACAGATGACAAGTTCAGGCTCCTGTAATAGAACAATGTTACAGATTACAAGGAGGTTCTGTACTTTAGATACAATGTTAAGATTACAAGTTCAGGCTCTGTACTAGATACAATGTACAGAGTTACAAGTTCGGCTCTGTAATAGATACAATGTTACAGATTACAAGGTCAGGCTATGTACAATCCAATGTTTACAGATTACAAGTTCAGGCTCTGTACGTAGATACAATGTTTACAGATTACAAGTTGGCCTCTGTACTAGATACAATGTTACAGATTAAAGTGTGGGCTCTGTACTAGATAAAAGGTTACAGATGACAAGTTCAGGCTCTGTACTAGATTCAAATGTTACAGATTACAAGGTCAGGCTCTGTACTAGATACAATGTTACAGATTACAAGTTGCAGGATCTGTTACTAAATACAATGTTACAGAGTACAAGTCAGGACTCTGGACTAGTGATACAATGTTACGATTACAAGTTCCGGCTCGTACTAGCTACAATGTTACAGATGACAAGTCGGGATATGTTACTAGATACAATGTTACAGATTCAAGTTCGGGCTCTACTAGATACAACAGGTACAGATTACAAGTTCGGGGCTCTGTACTAGATACAATGTTACAGATTCCAAGTTCGGGCTCTGTACTAGATAGCATGTACAGATTCCAAGTTCAGGGCTCGGTTACTAGATACAATGTTACAGATTACAATTCGGGGCTCTGTACTAGATACAACAAATTGTTACAGATGACAAGTCAGGCTCTGGACTAGATTACAATGTTAAAGTACAAGTTCAGCTCTGTACTAGATTACAATGGTCCCAGATGACAAGTTCCGGCTCTGTACTAGAGACAATGGTAACAGATGACAAGTTCAGGGCTCTGTACCTAAATACATGTTACGATACAAGTCAGGCTATGTACTAGATACAATGTTAAGATGACAAGTTTCAGCTCTGTACAGGAACAGTGTTACAGATGACAAGTTCAGGCTCTGGACTAGATACAAGGTACAGATGAACAAGTTCAGGGCTCTGTACTAGATACAATGTACAGATGACAAGTTCAGGCTCTGTACTAGATACAATGTTACAGATTACAAATCAGCTCTTACAGATACAATGTTGCAGATGACCAAGTTCAGGCTTGTACAGATACAGTGTTACCAAATACAAAGTTCAGGCTTTAACTAGATACAATGTTTACTGATGACAAGTTCAGGTTAGTACTAGAACAATGTTACGATACAAGTTCAGGGCTCTGTACTAGATCCAATGTTACAGATACAAGTTCAGGCTCTGTACTAGATTACATGTTACAGATTTAACAAGTTCAGGCTCGTACTAGATACAATGTTAAAAAAACCCCAGATTACAAATCAGGCTCTGTACTAGCTACAATGGTTACAGATACAAGTTTGGGCTTCTGTACTAGATACAAGTTACAGATGACAAGTTCGGGCTCTGTACTAATACAAGGTACAGATACATTCAGGCATGTACTAGATACAATGTTTACAGATTGGACAAGTTCGGGCTCTGGTACTAATAAATGTTGCAGATGACAAGCAGGCTCGTACTAGATCAATTGTTACAGATTAAGCAGAACAAGGAGAGCAGTTCAAAACAGTAGTAAAAGAAACAGAGATACTAGGAGAGACGACTGTGTGCCCTGGTTTAATATAGGGGCCCTAGCTCTTTTACCAGGTGGCCTATGCCTAAAAATGACTGTGGCCACCAGCAAACCGCGGTTTTAATTCAAAAGCTCCAGCTTATACCCTATTAGGGTTCATTTCCCCTTTAAATCTGACCGTAAAGTCAGTCACCTGAGATGAACTGTGTCTTATCTCGCATTAGGAACGGATTCTTAAGAGCCACTTTGGAAGTTGGCTTTCATACCTTCCCCACATTAAGGGAAAGTGCTGCAGCCAAGGGTCTTTTGTTACGAATTTTCCCTTGCCCCTTGTTGCCTACTAGAGAGACAATATACCTACTCGTTATCCATAAGGACATATACCTACTCATGATCTGTAAGGACCATATACCCTACTCTTATCTGTAAGGACCATTATAACCCTACTCATATCTGTAAGGACCATATACCCTACTCATTATCCGTAAGGACCATAACCCTACTCGTTATCCATAAGGACCATATACCCTACTTCGTGTATCCATAAGGACCATTATACCCTACTCGTTATCCAGAAGGACCATATACCCTACTCGTTAGTCCATTAGGACCATATACCCTACTCGTATCCAAAGGACCATATACCCTATCATTATCGTAAGGACAATATCCCTACTCATTATCTGTAAGGACCATATACCCTACCTCATATCTGTAAGGCCATATACTCCTACTCGTTATCCATAAGGACAATATTACCCTACTCGTATCCATAAGGACAAATACCCTACCTGTTATCCATACGGACCAATACCCTACTCATTAATCTGTAAGGACCATATACCTACTCATTAGGTGTAAGGACCATATACCCTACTCATAATCTGTTAGGGGACCATATATCCTCTATTATCTGTAAGGACAATATACCCTACTCTTATCTGGAAGGACCCCAGATACCCTAACTTCATACAGAGTCGGAAGGACCAGATACCCTACTCATTATATGGAAGGACCATATACCCTACTATTATCTGTAAGGACCATATACCCTACTCCATTTACTGTAAGGGACCATTACCCTACACTCATTATTCTGTAAAGGACCATATACCCTCACTCATTATCTGTAAGAACCATATACCCTAATCGGTGATCCGTAAGAAAACATTATACCCTACCTCGTTATCTGTTAAGGACCATATCCCCGACCCAGTATCCATAAGGACCATATTACCCTACTCATATCTGTAAGAACAATATGCCCTACTCGTATCTGTATGGACCCCATATACCCTACTCGTTATCTATAAGGACCCCATATACCCATCATTCTTTGTAAGGAACATTACCCTACTCATTATTTGTAAGGACCCATATACCTACCTCAGGTATGTTTGTAAGACCCATATACCTACTCATTATCTGTAAGGACCATATATCCTACTCATTATCTGTAAGGACAATCTACCCTCCTCATATCTGTAAGGACCTAACCCTACTATTATCTGTAAGAACCATATACCCTACTCGTTATCCGAAGGAGCATATACACTTACCTTATCTGTAAGGAACAATTACCTACCCATCATCACATAAGGCCCATATTACCCCTACTCATATCTGAAGGACCAATACCAGACTCAGATCTGTAAGGACCATATACCCTACTCGTTATCCGTATGGACCATATTCCCCTACTCATTATCGTTAAGGACCATATACCCTACTCGTTATTCATAAGGACCATATACCCTACTCATTATTTGTAAGGACCGTATACCCTACTCATTATCTGTAAGGGGGACCATATTACCCTACCCATTATCCATAAGGACCATATACCCTACTCATTATTTGTAAGGACCATATACCCTACTTATTATCTGTAAGGACCATATACCCTACCCATTATCTGTAAGAACCATATACCCTACTCATTATCTGTAGACCCATATCCCTACTCGTTATCCCTAAGCGACATCTACCTACTGTTATCCATAGGACCATATACCCTATCATTCTCTGTAAGAACCATATACACTACTTCATATCTGTAAGGACCATCACCCTATCGTTATCCATATGGACCAATACCCTACTGTTATCCATATGGCCATATAACTACTCATTATCGTAAGAAACCATATACCATATCATTATCTGTAAGGACATATACCCTACTCGTTATCCATAAGGACCATATCCCTACCGTTATCCATAAGGAACATTAACCCACTATTATCGGTAAGAACCATTACCCACTCATGTCTGTAAGACCATTATACCTTATCTGTTATCCATAAGGACCAGATACACTACTAGTTATCCATAAGGACCATATTACCCTAACTCGTTATCATCTGGACCATCTACCTACTCATATCTGTAAGAACCATATACCCTACTATTTCTATGTAAGGACCATATACCCTACGCGTTATCCATAAGACCATATACCCTACTCGTTATCCATATGGACCATATACCCTCTCGTATCTATGGACCAATACCCTACTCGTTATCCATAATGACCATATACCCTACTCATTAGCTGGAAGGACCATATACCACTACTCGTTATCCGTATGGACCATATACCCTGGATGGAGCGATAAAATGGGTTCGTTGGATTCACAAGTAATGAATAGAAGGAAGAGGGTATTGGGGGTAGATATTCATTACCTAATTCTTGGTGTTGGTTGTCTGGTGTCAGATGTCAATGACTACATAATGGGGGATCTCATTGGCCCACCTGTTCCCTTCACAGGTCCGATTCAGGTTTTTTCCACGAGAGTGAGTGAAAATCGTAGGCCAAGTGATCGGACGAGTGCGTTATAATCCAGGGCCGAAGAACGGAGAGAAGGGACCAGGAGATGGTGGCGAATGAGGGATCGGAACAGACGCCGGTACTGCAGATTCCTCCTTCACACCCACTGGCCAACACGCTCCTTGCTGAAGCAGAGGAACTTGGCGTGACCAACGGCTTGATCCCAGTTTCCAATGGTTTTTTGGCCAAACCAGCATCGGACGTGCATGTAAGAAATTGACACGGAAATGGGTTCCTACCTGTAGGAGACCAATTCTTATAGAATTATAGAACAGTGGAAAATACTCTAGTGACCTTAAAACGTGGTTTCATAGCTGCAAAGGGCAGGGTAATAAGAGGAGGGATTAATTGATGTTTCAGTCAAAAACAATGTAAATATAGCCGTTTAGGGCGGATAGTATTGTATGGGTGACCACATAGCCTCTTGTATAGATTGTGTAGAACCACACAGGACACTTTACATTAAATAACACAAAATATGTGTTAATTTGTTTTCATATCATGTATTCACTAATGGATGGAAACTCATGGGGACCTGTATGTTCCACCAGCTGACGGCAGTTGACAGTGGTCAGGTCTCACCGCTGTCTGTCCGGATTTGCAAAGCTCCATCTACTTCTTTCCGACCAGCTGCCACAACTATTCATCGTGTCTTCAGTCCACCTGTGCATTGACAGCCAAAAAAACCGGACCACAGAGCCCTCAGCACCAGCTGGGTCAAGTACCAACGGTTCCCACGGTAAGTCCACCACGTTTTCCTAATAATATAACGTTTCCTCTCTTTTTTCATTCTGACTCATCTCATGTCTTCTTTCGTTGTTGATTAATCCAGCCACATGTTGTCCCTTCGTTGGGCAGGCCGTGGTCTCTCCATTCTCTGGGACTTTGTGAATGAGCCTACAGCAGTGTCGCACATGGGAATAACAATTTCATGTAGGGAGCGCAAACATTTCTAACTCTGAAATCGTATAGACCAAGTTCCGTGTTACAGATGAGTTTTAACCGCAAGCGACTCCCCCAAAAAACATTGTAGAAACGTAGGTCGTACAAACCACCCATAAAGGGGCTGAGTGTGCAAGTTCTTCGTCACAGTCCAGTCATCTCCGGTTTTGTTGAACAATCTCCTTCTTGAAGTTCAAACATGTTCTGTGCGAACCGGCGGTTCAGCGATTTCCGTTGTTCCGTCAACTAGGTCCAGGTCTAGTGATGTCCAAATCTGTGGAACATGGTTCTGGATGAGATAGAGTCCGAGTATCTGGAATCCAAACAGGGAATATTGCTGACCACGTGGGATGAGTGAGTCTATGCAAAGATATTGATCATGGTGCATGTGTGTTTGGCAAAACAAAACTGCAAGAAAAAACTCCCCAAGTGCAATTCTTCTCTTCTCTACCATGGCAAGTCCCCTCCTTCCACCTTGAGTCCTCTTAACACCCTTAGAAGGCAGCAGAACGTGTGGTCCAAAGGTTGATGTATTGGATCATGAGTTTGCTCCAAGTAAGTATGGACCAGAAGACTCAATGTGGATCTTCCAAGTCAATTGAAGGCGTGAGGGGAGGTTGGCATAAGAGTTCTGGAAATAGAGAAGAAGTTTCAGACACTATAATCCCTGGTGGGCGAAGACAATGGTTGCAGAAACTAGTAAAAGTTCATTGAGAACTGTGGTCCTAGCATATGAGATGGAGACGAGTGGAAAGTGAGCGGAAAGGATATATTCCTTACCTGTGCAGCTTTAAAGGAAGATCAATGATCTATTTTAGTGTTTTGTTTGCCCTTCGCTAGTTTTGTCTTTTCCTCGTTATATGTTTTGTTATGTGTGAATGATCCCCTATTCCGATCTGGAAACCTAGTTAATAGCGGAAAAGATCTAGAAAGTCTTTACTAAGCCAATCAGAGAACTGAGGTTAGCGTTCGTAAAGCTGTCGCCTGCCCAGACAGGTTATTGCGCTATAACGGGTTTTGGTGTACATATTTTACAATTGATTGGCGTCCGTGAGAAATATTATTATTACTCTCTTGTGTCCTGACTGTGTTGTCTGCAAAGTTCGCTAATCTTTGTGTTTGCGTGGAGATGAGGAATCCGATTGGGATCATGTTATCACTTAAACCAATTTACTGAAACCGTGGTAGAAACCACAGAGTTATTAATCGTGATGACGCAAACGTCTACCATGCGTCTTTTTTTAATAAATAGTTCTAAGCCTGATATTGAGAAGTCGCAGTCATGTAAAGGGTGGAAATTAACTTGGTCCGTCGTTTCTTTGTCTGAGCGGGCACCGGAAGTCCTTACCTCTTAGCACAAGAAGCCGATTTCATTAGAAACAGTTGAAAGTTCTAGAAAACCATTGTCAATTCCCCAACGCCCAAGTCTCGTGAATTTAAAATGGAGACGGTCCGTTAGTGGGCGGAATATTTTCTCGGGATTTGTGTTAATTATTTGTGTGATAAACGGTTTATTCATATGGAAATTGTCCTGAATACATAAGGCAACATCTCGGCCTATAACGGGAAGAAAATAAACAGAGAGAGAAGAGTAGAGCGTTGTAATAAAAGGGAATATCAGAAGTTTGCAGTGTCTGTCAATCAGGAAATAAGGGTCTGTCGTCTGTCAATCAGGAATAAGGGTATGTCTGTCTGTCAATCAGGAATAAGGGTCTGTCTGTAGGCAATCAGGAATAGGGTCTGTCTGTCTGTCAATCAGGAATAAGGGCTGTCGTCTGTCAATCAGGGAATAAGGGTCGTCTGTCTGTATGTCAGAAATAAGGGTCTGTCTGTTGTCTGTCAGGAATAAGGGTTGTGTCTGTTCAATAGGGACTAAGGGTCTGTTGTCGTCTGTCAGGAATAAGGGTCTGTCTGTCTGTCAGTAAAAGGGTTCTGTCTGTTGTCCATCAGGAAATAAGGTCTGTTCTGTTGTCTGCAGGATAAAGGGTCTGTTGTTGTCTGTCAGTCAGTCATAAGGGGTTGTCTGTCTGTCAGATAAGGGTCTGTCGTTGTCAGTCAGTAATAAGGGTTGTGTCTGTATGTCCGGAATAAGGGTCTGTCGTCTGTCAAGCAGTAATAAGGGTCTGTCTGTCTGTCAGTCAGTAATAGGGTCTGTCTTGTCAATTCAGGGAATAAGGGTCTGTCTGTCTGTCAATCAGGAATAAGGGTCTGTCTGTCTTCAACAGGAATAAGGTAGTCTGTCGTCTGTCAGGAAATAAGGGGTCGGTCTGTCTTCAGTCGAGGAATAAGGGTCTGTCTGTCTGTCAGTCAGTAATGAAGGGTTTGTTGTCTGTCAGGAATAAGGGTTTCTGTATGTCTGTATGGCAGGAATCAAGGTCTGTCTGTCTGTCATCAGGATAAGGGTCTGTCTGTCTGTCAACTCAGGATAAGGGTCTGTCGGTCTTCAGTCAGTAATAAGGGTTTGTCTGTCTGTCAGGAATAAGGGTCTGTCTGTCAGTCTGCAGAATAAGGGTGGTTGTCTGTCAATAAGGAATAAGGTATTCTGTCTGTCAGTCCGGAATAAGGGTCTGTATGTCTGTCAGTCAGTAATTAATAAGGTTGTCGTCTGTCAGTACATAAGGGTCGTCTGTTGTCTGTCAGGGAATAAGGGTCGGTCTGTCTGTTCAGTCAGGAATAAGGGTCTGTCTGTCGTCAGTCAGTATAAGGGTTTGTCGGTCTGTCAGTAATAAGGGCTGTCTGTCTGTCAATCAGGAATTAAGGGTCTGTCTGTCTGTCTGTTCAGTAATAAGGGTATGTCGGTCTGTCAATCAGGAATAAGGGGTCTGTCTGTTGTCAATCAGGGAATAAGGTTTCTGTCTGTCTGTCAACTCAGGAATAGGGTCTGTCTGTCTGTCAATCAGAATAAGTTCTTGTCTGTCTGTCTGTCAGGAATAAGGGTCTGTCTGTCTGTCAGTCAGTAAAAGGGGTCTGTCGTCTGCAATCAAGGAATAAGGGTGTCTGTCTGTCAGTCAGTAATAAGGGTCTGTCTGTCTTGTCAATCAGGAATAAGGGTCTGTCTGTCTGTCAGGTAAGTACCGGGTCTGTCTGTCTGTCAATAAGGAATAAGGGTCTGGAGCTGTCTGTCAGTCAGTAATAAGGGTCTGTATGTTCTGTCAATCAGGAATAGGGTCTGTCTGTCGTATGTCAATTCTGGGAATATGCGGTCTGTCAGGAATAAGGGTTCTGTTGTCTGTCAGGAATAAGGGTCTGTCTGTCAATCAGGAATAAGGGGTCTGTCTGTCAGGAATAAGGGTCTGTCTGTAAGGAATAAGGGTCTGTCTGTCAGGAATAAGGGTCTGTCTGTCAGTCAGTAATAAGGGTCTGTCTGTCTGTCTGTCAGGAATAAGGGTCTGTCTGTCAGTCAGGAATAAGGGTCTGTCTGTTTGTCAGTCAGAAATAAGGGCCTGTCTGTCTGTCAGAAATAAGGGTCTGTCTGTCAGTCAGGAATAAGGGTCTGTCTGTCTGTCAGTCAGTAATACGGGTCTGTCTGTCTGTCAGTCAGAATAAGGTCTGTCTTCTGTCAGTCAGGAATAGGGTCTGTCTGTCGTGTCTGTCAGTTAATAAGGGTCTGTCTGTCTGTCAGTCATTAATTAGGGCTGTCGTCGTCGTTTGTCAGATAATAAGGGTCTGTCTGTCTGTCTGTCTGTCAGTAATAAGGTCTGTCTGTCTGTCAGTAATAAGGGTCTGTCTGTCTGTCAATCAGTAATAAGGGTCTGTCTGTCTGTCTGTCAGTAATAAGGGTCTGGTCTGGTATGTTTGGCAGTAATAAGGGGGTTCTGTCTGTTGTCTGTCAGTATAAGGGGTCTGTGTCTGTCTGTTCTGTCAGTAATACGGGTTGTCTGTCTGTCAGTCAGTTAAGAAGGGTATGTCGTCTGTCTGTCTAATGATCCTGGGATTTTCACGTTTGTAATGTTTGTTTTTCTGAGATGAAATGGTTTGATTACAGTCTATAAGGGGAAATTAATAAATTCTAATTACTGATTCTAATGAAAACATAAACCTGGTGTTATCTACAGTCATTCATAGTGAACTCGTCCCTATCCCTCTGTTATCGGCTTGTGTCTGGCAACAATGTCCTAGCAATGGAGCGTCAGACCCGCGCGTTTCGGACGTTATAAAGTCTGGATGAATTGTCAGTGAAAGACGGGACTTTGGATTTTCTTTTCTTGTAAATTAAATTTAAAGGGCAGTTACCATTGATAATGTGGTGACAGGGCTGGTTCTTGGCATTTGGGGGGTGACATGTAGGTCACGGCTGTAAAGATCTTCCCTTAAGTGGGGCTCCTGAGCGACATGCTTTCTCAGTGCACAGTGAAACCTACAGTGGGTAGAGGGAACAGTTTTGCAATATGAAACAGTGCCTAATGAGTCAATTCCGTGTTTCTATCTTGGTTTCCCTGCCTATAACCAAGGACCAAACCTCTTATATTACCATGCTCTGATTGTGTATCTGTTGCCCTCAGGTGCCTTTCACTCTCAGCGACCAAACGGCGAGATCAGGGAAATTATTTTAAACTTTCCGTGTGGATGGATCTTCCGTACACATCTGCTAGTGCTTCCTCAATTGGATTTGTCAATCAATATACCTTTCGTGTTCTCTGGATGGTTAGTTTACACGCACAGATGGGATTACCATACCTGGACATGTGATTATATGCAGGATGGATATCTTTACACGTGTAGATTATAACATGGTGGATATCTTATATGTGTATATTATATGCAGGCAGGAAATCATACAGTATATATGTATATATATACACATACAGGATATCTGTACACAGTATATGCATACATGTGGAATATATGCATACAGAATATCTACACGTGTATATATAATATGCATCACCGAATATCCGTACACGTGTATTTATATTGCAAGCAGGATATCCATTATACCTGTAGATATAGAGCATGCAGAGGATCTGGCATGTGTAATTATATGCATACAGGGACATCTGTTACACATGTATATTGTATGGTGTATATAAGATGCATGCAGGGTATCTGTAAATGTGTATATATTGCATACAGGACTACTGTACACATGTATATGTATGCGTGTATATAAGATGCATGCAGGGTATCTGTTGGATGTGTTATAATATATGCCTACAGGATGATCGTACACATGTATATTATATGCATGCAGGATAGCCTCACATGTGTATATTATTTGCATACATACGGATATAAATGCATATATTGTATATTTTTTTAAATTTGTTATCTTACAGCATATGGAGATTTTAATATAAGGTTATTTTATAGGTACTGTTAAATGGAATTATTATATGTAGGTTGAATAGATGGATTTGGGTCTTCAACCTCAATACATCCACAAGCATACTCAAGTTACTACAGTACTAACTTACACTTATATGTGTATATTAGGTATTGGGGATTTATAGGTTTATTATAAAGTATATGGTTATATAGATGTATATATTAATAGGGTATGGGATATTTATAAGGTATATATTATAGGTATATGTATATTTATAGGTATATATTATAGGTGTATGGTAGATTTGATGTATATATTATAGGGGTAGGGTATATTTTATGTATCTATATAGCTGTTATGGTATATTTATAGGTAGATAGTATTAGGTGATGGTATATTTTATGGAGATATTATAGGTTGTATGGTATATTTATAGTGTAATTATAGGTGTATGGTATATTTTATACATTGTATATTATAGGTGTATGGTATATTTATTAGTAATAGTATAGGTGTAGGGTAATTTTATAAGTGTTAATTAGAGGTGTATGGTTATATTTTATCCGTGTATATTATAGGTGTATGGTTCTTTTATACGTGTATATATAGGTGTTATGGTATAGTTTATAAGTGTATATTATAGATGTATGGATATTTATACGTGTATATTTAGGTTGGATGGTAGAGTATATCGGTGGATTATTATAGGTGTATGGTATATTTTATGTATAATTATAGTGTATGGATATATTATAGGTGTATGGTATATTTTATGTATATATTATAGGGGTATGGTCTATTTTTATGTATAGATTTAGGTGTATGGTATATTTTATGTATATATTATAGGTGTCTGGTATATTTATAGGTGTATGGTATATTTTATACGTGTAATATAGGGGTAGTATAGTATATGTTATGTTCTATTACTGGCTCTTGGTAACGTATCTCTTCCATCCAGCCCGGGGGGGTCCATGTGATTTATGGGCCCCCCCCCTATTACACAGCCCAGATGTTGTGGAGCCAAACCACCTATCCTGGGCTGCAGTCCAACAATGGTCCCTCTCTGCAGTTTAACCCCTCACCGACCATTCTACCTGCACAGTAATGGATTCTGGTTCTAATTATGGTTAAATGGTTAACAATAATGATAGGACCAACCTCGTCACAGCCATGGTCATTGTTCACAGTTACTCTTTATCTTAATGGGTAACGATAAACGAGAGAGAAAATGCCAGGTACCGTAACTTAAAGGGGAAGTGCGATATTATCTATTTAATAGACGTCTTATCCTTCAAATGAGGCCCTGTAACTGCAGTCAGCCATGATAAAGTGAAACTTCTTTACCCGATGTGCCCACGGTCGAGATGCCACGGCTGTCCGTTCATGATGGCTGCCAGGGAATTTCTCAAGCTTATTGTTTACCGATAAGCCCAGATGCCCGGATATAACGTTGTTTACACATTTTACAGGTGAAGTGTGTATAAATAAAAGAATTTTGGGTTATACAGATTCGGTGCTAGATAAGGCTCCCCTGGTCGACGCCGGACGAGAGGGGACGGTGCAGACGAAGGTGTAACATGTAGAGGCTGCAGCTATAGGCTTGATGCTGGGCTTGTAAAGGTGATACACAATCTCTGTCCTCTGGAACACAGTCACGATCACTCTCACTATAGTATAAAGTATGTGGAGAGCGTATCTAGGGCCCATCCCGTCGTGCCATGTTATCTGCCCTATATCGCTAATGTGTGTGCCCAGGCATTGAGAAAATACTTTGTGGTTACACCAATCGATAATCTCTGGTTACATTATTGACATTGAAAACTTTTAAGGCTTTGTGTTTTTTCTTCCGTACAGCACTTCCAAGTGTAGCGCCAAATCCCCCGGGGCAGAAATTCAGAATTTGATTACACTGGCAGCCAACGTTCCCAAAACGTTTACACAGTACCGCCTCCACTTACCAAGGGGGGGGCGAACCACAACCAACACCCCTACAGATTCATTACAAATACCCCCCAGCATCATCCGGAGTCCACAGCCAGGGAAGGACCGAGTCAGGACATAATATCGGATACGTTAATGTTACATCCCATTCATCCATGTGTATCAATGGGGCAGAGGGTGATACCTGATAAAGGGTATGGGGCTATCTATGGATGTACATATTAAATCTAAAGTGGTGTGTGTACATATTATAAATCTCGAATGGGTGTGTGTTACATATTATAATCAGAATTGGTGTAGTGTTGACATATTATAATCTATAATTGGCGTGTGTGTGTAATTTATAATCTAGAATGGTGTGTGTACATATTATAATCGTAGAATTGGTGGGTGTACATAGATAATCTAGAATTGGGGGGTGTACATATTATTACGAGAATTGGTGTGTGTACATATTATAATCTAGAATTGGGTGTGTACATATTTTAATCGAGAATTGGTTGTGTGTACATATTATTAATCTAGAATTTGGTGTGGACAGATAGAATCTAGAATAGTGTGTGTACATATTTATAATCTAGAATTAGTGTTGTACATTTCTAATCTAGGAATTGGTTGTGTGTACATATTATAATCTAGAATTGGTGTGGGGTACATATTATAAATCTAGAATTGGGTTGTTGTGTGTACATATATAACTAGAATTGGGTGTGTGTAGCTATTATAATCTAGAATTGGTGTTGTGTAATATTATAATCTAGAATTGGATGTTGGACATATTATAATCTAGAATTGGGTGTGTACAGGTTATTATAATCTAATGAGGTGTGTACATATATATCTAGAATTGGTGTGTGTACCTATTAAATCTAGAATTAGTGGTGTACATATTATAATATAGAATTAGTGGTGTGTACTATTATAATCTAGAATTAGTGTGTGTATAACATAGTATAATTCTAGAATAGTGGTGTGTACATAGATAATCTAGGAATTAGGTGGGGTACATATTATAATCTATAATTAGTGTGTGTACATATATATCTAGGAAATTGGTGTGGGTACATAGATCATCTTAGAATTAGTGTGTGTACATATTATAATCTAGAATTAGTGGTGTAAACATATTATATCTAGAATAGGTTGTGTTACATATTATAATCTAGAAGTAGTGTGTGTACATATATAATTAGAATAGTGGGTTAATATTATAATCTAGAATTAGTGGGTGGGTACATATTATAATTAGAATTAGGGGGTACAGATTATAACAGAATTAGTGGGTTACATATTATAACTAGAAAGAATTAGTGTGCTGTACATATTTAAATCTAGAATTGGTTGTGTGTACATTAGTATTAATCTAGAATTGGTGTGTGTACATAGTATAATTAGAATTGGTTGTGTGTACATAGTATATCTCGGAATTGGTTGTGTGTCTATAGTATAATTAGAATTGGTGTGTGTACATATTATAATATGAATTGGTGTGTTGCCTTTAATACAGTTATTTGTGAATATCCCTCCTCTCTCTTTTTAATCATGCTCTTAGGTCTGACCTGCTCGTGAAGTCAAGCATGCTCAGTAATCACATGAGGGCAGCATTGGAGAAGGAAGTTCCCACAGCAATTCACCCATATCAACTGTCACTATTCTAATGCCATGATTGGATTTATTGCCCCTTATAAGTATTGTTCACTAGTAGTTTAGTTCTGGTGTCTGGTTCATGTCTTTTTCGTCCGCTATATGGCAGTCTGCGTAATGAACGGACACGGTAAGAGATTTGATGGAGTCGGTTCTAGTTTCAAGCAGCAGTCTGGATGTGTTATGAAGACCACGTGAATACATGTTGATATCGATCATTAAAGTGACTTACTTGTATTGATGTGTTTTTGTTTTTTCAGCTTCCTTCGTACCCTTCATCTGCCGTAATCCTATTCCAGGATATGAAACTTCCCCCCACTGTCCTGATTGCCTTCAGTGTATCCCCCCTTGCCTGCTCCTGTCAGTATTTTACCCCTGGTGTGCTGGTGGCCATATTCCCCGTGACTCCTTCCTGCAATACATCAATCCTCAGCTGTGTTGCCATAGGACTCTAAAACTAGGCCAAACTTGCCAGTCGCTCTGCACCGCTGATCCCAGTGGACGCCCCCTGTGGTCCAGTGCTACCTACACCACAGGGAGTGTCAAGGGCTGCAAATACTCAGCCCTTCCAGGCAACCTATCAACAATTTTCATTTTGTTTTTTTTTCAGACTATGACGTTCCCCTCTCAGATGAGTTTCAGGCCAAACACACTCAACAGCTTTTGGTTCCACCCGCCAAGCCCACCTACAATACCAGCATTCACACCCCATCTGAGCAGGCATTGGCTGGGATGGGGGTATCCAGGTAATAATTTCCAGTTGCTCCATCGTAACAGGAAGATTAACTGTACATTTCCATCCCCGCCATGTTCCATCCTCCGCCAGTTTCCATCTCCGCCATTGTTCCCTCCTCCGCATGTTCCATCCTCCGCCATGTTCCATCTCGCATGTTCCATCCTCCGCAGTTCCATCCTCGCAATGTCTCCGCCATGTGCCATGTCTCGCAAGGTTCCATCCTCCGCCATTGTTCAATCCTCCGCCATGTTCCATCTCCGCCAAGTTCCTCCTCGCCATGTTCCTCCCTCCGCCATGTTCCATCCTCCGCATGTTCCATCTCCGCCATGTTCCATCTCCGCATGTTCATCCTCCGCCATGTTTCCATCCTCCGCATGTTCCATCGCCGCCATGTTCCACCTCGCCATGTTCCATCCTCGCCATGTTCCATCCTCCGCAATGTTCCATCATCCGCCCGTTCCCTCTCCGCCATGTTTCATCATTATGCCCACGGTCCATCTCCCGAACCAACTGTTCCATCCTCCCCATGTTTCCCTCCCTCCGCCATTGTCCATCCCCGCTGTCCTCTCGCCATGTTCCCCTCCTCCACATGTTCCCCCTCCCCCCATGAGGAGCCCGCGTCTCGTTTCCCCTCGCTCCAGGAGTACTTGACGTCCTCCCCAGTTCCCTGACGTCACCCCCTTTCTGTTTCCACTGCGGTCCCTTGGCCCTACCCTCGTACCCCACTTCCCGACCCCTCACCACTCGCGACTCCATCAGCTGTACATCACCACCTCTTCGCGTACTGCTGTGTTGGTCACGTCGCCGCTAGTCTGCACACCGCAATCCCCGACTTCGCCCCATGGTGAGTTTTATGACCGCCCTCACTCACACTCCTCCGCCCTTCCGACCCTCCTGGTGACCCGCGCCCATGTTCCATCATGGCCGGCCGCACGACACACGCGCCGCTCAGAGCGTGTCAGAGCGCGACCCACACAGCACGGCGAGACGGAGAACGCGCATGTGTGACCCTGTGTTACCACTCGCACAGGTCCCGAGAGAACACACTGCACCCAGCCACAAACAACATAGGTGACCACAGCCACGCGTCTCTCAGCAGACCCAGGCCCGCGGCCCGCCCCGGCGCGGGCGACGGCGGCGAGGCGACGAGCAGAGAGGGGGATACACCATGTTCATCCTCCACCAGATGTTCCAGCCTCCACCATGTTCATTCATCAACATGTTCCATTCATCAACCAGGTCCATCATCAACCATGTTCCATCACAACCATGTTCCATCATCAACCATGTGTCACCATCATCAACCCATGTTCCATCATCAACTATGTCCCTCTCCACCATGTTCCATTTCTCCACCCTGTTCCACCTCACCCATGTTCCATACTCCACCATGTTCAATCCTCACCATGTGCAATCATCAACCATGTCATCATAAAGACTGTTCCATAATCAACCATTGTTCCATCCCCACCATGTTCCATCTCCACCATGTTCAATCCTCCACCATGTGTTCATCCTCCACCATTGTTACATTCTTGTACTTGCTCTTCGCCCAGTCAGTCACAACCTACAGTAGGACATTGGTACCTAACTGGCTCACTCAAGGTGTGAAAAGGTCCAGCGGTGGGTCAGTAGAGATCCAAGGTGGATCCCATGGGAGTGTCTGACAGCCCAAAATCCTATGGACACATTGTCTCCATCCTATCATTACTATGTTGGCACAGGGGCCACAATAAAGGCCAGGGCTGCGGTAACCAAGAGCCGTGCAACTGTTTTTACTTGTACTATCTGCCACGACCAATTCAGCAGTTAGATCTGATCTGATCACATATGATGTTGGGCAGATATAGTACAGTAAAACTTCATCCACATCCCCTGTTTACAGTTGTGATACGTCATGTGCGCTATAGTAATGAGGATACAGGTCAGGGCATGTCGGAGGAAGCAGCGGAGATGTGGACCTGGTATAGTCTAACACTTCCCTGCCTGCCCTGTTTGATTATTGAAAAGATGCGGGAGGTTAGACGTGCTCTCTTAACTCCTGTTTTCCTCATTGGACGTACACTTAAAGGGGAGTTACCCTTTGTAATAACTATTGATTTCTTGGAGAACAGAATGTAATCTCTATTTAGGATTTTTAAATTGAATCCTATGTGACCGCTCTCTCTGCAGCCGGACTGACATCCCCATGCCTGAGATTAATGGCAACTTCAAAAACTTGAACATGAGAAAAAATATGTCAACTTCCCCCTTTAAAGCAGAACGGTGCTCCATCCGCCAGATAGCCCCAGGCATACATGTCTGTCACCAGGACAGTGTAAACATGTAGGAGGATGGAAAACAGATCATGTTATTAATGCAGGGCCCAGTTTATAGGACATGGGTGATGCCGTTACATCCCGCTGGGTTATTCTGTGCTGGGGGGGGTAAATGACCTTCACGTGTCTTTACGAGGGGCAAGGACATTGGGATTGATCTGATATTTGTTCTTAGATACAGGTGGAACGGCGGGGTTAATGGTCATGACTGTAAGGACATTCTACATAAGCCTTGACATCACGCCCTGTAAGGAATCGATTATGGGCTTCTGTGACATTATATGGGTGGTCCCCCATGATTGTTTCATGCCAAAGTTCTGCTAAAACAATGAAACTTTGCCTGCTTAATGTGTTTCGGGGTGCTGTCATGAGTATCACGTGTCCATAGGTGAGTTGTCCCTGTTCTGACTCTCTCGGTAATTTAAAGGGCGTTTGGTACATGCATTGAAATGCCGCACCAATCGATGTTGTTAACTGCAGTGGACCTGTATGTAATAAACTTATGGTGTCTGATGGTTCACCGTGGAGGAATTAGGCACTGTGCGGAGGCGTTGATGCCTGTATTCCATAAGCATGTTCGCGTCACACAACTCTGGGTGCGAAATTTCACTTGTGCTTGGGTAACGACTCTGGAAATCCAAATCAATATTTCTATTATTATAGTCATATAATAATAATAATAATCTAATGTACTTATAAGATTAATATAACTGGGTCTTTTTTTAACTTGCTGTATTCTGTTATGTTTATAAAAGGCCCATTGCAACATGGGAATTCTGTTCGTGACTCATGCAGTTCGATGAATCATTGGTACCTACCTGATTTTATAGTTGAACAGCAGTTGGGACTGTCCCATGTATTCTGGGGAGTAGGGATGTAGGGAGCCAGTTTGCCTGGTAACCTGGCTGCAGCACCATCACCAGCGCCAAAAATCGACAAGGAAACAGTCCAAGTCGCACCAGCGCAAGAACCAATCCCAGCAAGTTTACAAGCAGACTAATGACGATGGTCTTACCATTTACTCCTTTCCAGTCGACGGCCTCAGCCTGAAATTCACAGCCTTTCACCATCTTGAGATCTTGGGGAATCAGCCAAGCCGTAACTGAAACATTGCTCCGGTTATCCGGATTTAAATAATGAGCTCTTACGATATTGTACATGTCAGAAAACAAAGTTACAGGGTTGATTATCGCAACTCAAATGTTGATAACCAGTATTGTGACCTGTCATACACAAGTGAGTTGCGTATTCCCTGTAATTTGTTCCGACATGGGATTCCACGCCAGTGGGTAGCATTGTTGGGAGGTCAGCATCATGAAGATTAACATAGAAGGGTGGGTGGAGGAATAGGAAAAGACTGATCTGATAACCAAGCAAGCTGAGCTGATAACCATGCAAAGTGGGAGCTGCTTAACCATGCAAAGTGAGATGATAACCATAGCTAAGAGGAGATGAAACCATAACAGCTGTGAGATGTTAACACCATAGCAAAGCTGAGTGATAAACCATAGCAACTGAGTGATAACCATAGCAAAGCTGAGCTGATAACCATTAGCAAGCTGAGATGAAACCATAACAAGCTTTTGAGCTAAGTTTTTTTTTTGTTGATGATAAACATAGCAAGCTGAGATGCTACATAACAAGCTACCCACCCGATGATAACCATCGCAAGCTGAGATGATATACCATAGCAAGCTGAGTGGTAACCATAGCAAGCTGAGATGATAACCCATAACAAGTGGAGATGATGAACTATAGCAATGCTGATTGTGTGTATAACCATAGCAAGTGGATGAGATGATAACCATCACAAGCTGAGATGATACCATAGCAAGATGAGATGAGAACCATAACAAGTGAGATGATAACCATAGAAGTGAGATGAACCCATAACAAGTGGAGATAACTAAGCAAAGATGAGATGATAACTATAGCAAGCTTAGTTGAGATAACCATAGCAAGCTGCGATGATTGAGATGATAACATAACAAGTGGAGATGATAAAGCTATATGCTACAGCTGAGAGTGATAAAACCATAGCAAGCTGAGATGTTAAACCATAGCAAGCTGAGATTGATAACCATAAAACAAGCTGATATGAGAACTATAGCAGCTGAGATGATAAACCATAGAAAGCTTAGATGATAACCATAGAACTGAGATGTTAACCCTAGCCAGCTAGATGATCCCTTAATAGACAGCTGATGATATTAACCATGAGTTGAGATGTTAACCATACAAAGCTGAGAGGATAACCATAGCACGCTGAGATGTAACCCATAGCCAGCTGAGTGATAAACCATAGCAAGTGAGATGATAGAACCAGCAGTTATATATACATAGAAAGTCGAGATGAGAACCATAGCAAGCGTAATGATAGCCAATCTGACCCATAGCAGCTGTATTAACCATAGCAGCTGAGAGTAACATAGCAAGCTGCGATGATAACTATAACAAGCTGAGATGATAACTTAGCAAGTGAGAATTATACCATAGCAGCTGAGAGGTGATAACCATAAGCAAGCTGAGATTGATACCATAGCAAGCTGAGGATGATAACCATAGCAACTGATGAGAATGATAACCCATAGGCAACGCTGAGATGATAACCATAGCAAGCTGCGAGTGCTACCATCGCACTGAGATGATAACCAGAGCAAGCTGAGATGATAACCATAACAAGCAGGAGATGATACCATGAAGTGAGATAAACCATAGCAGCTGAGAGGAAACACATTAGCACGCGAGATGATAACCATAGCAAACGCGAGATGATACCATAGCAAGCTGAGATGATAACCATACAAGCTGAGATGAACCATAGCAAGCTGAGATGATAACCATAGCAAAGCTTGAGATGATTAACAATAGCAAGGGAGAGTTGAGATGATAACATAGCAGCTGAGATGATAAACCATAGCACGCTGAGATGATAACCATAGCAAGCTGATGTAACCCTAGCAAGCTGAGATATAATCTATAGCACGCTGAGATGATAACCATATGCAACATGAGATGATAACCATAGAAAAAGCTGAGATAAACCATAACAAGCTGAGATGTAACCATAGCAAGCTGAAGATGATAACCAATAGCAAGCTGAGATATAACCATAGACAAGTGAGATGATAACCATAGCAAGCTGAGAGATAACATAGCAAGCTGAGATGATAACCAGGCAAGCTGAGATGATAAACCATAGACAAGCTGAGATGATAACCATAACAAGCTGAGATGATAACCATTAGGCAAGCTGAGATGATAACATAACAAGCTGAGATGATAACATAGCAAGCGGAGATGATCATAGCAAGCGAAGTAACCATAGCAAGCTGAGATGATAACCATAGCAGCTGAGTAACCATACAAGCTGAGATGATAACATACAACTGAGATACAACAGTGAGATGATAACTATAGCAAGCGAGATGATAACCATAGCAAGTGAGATGATAACCATAACAAGCTGAGATGTGATAACACCTAGCAAGCTGAGATGATAACCCTAGCAAGCTGAGGATTGTAACATAAAGGAGATGATAACCATAGCAGCTGAGATGAAACTATAGCAAGCGAGATGAGATGATAACACATAGCAAGCTGAGATGATAAACTATAACAAGCTTGAGATGAAACATAGCAAGCTGAGATGTAACCATAGACAAGCTGAGATGATAACTATAACAAGTGAGATGATAACCATAGCAAGCTGTGAGAGGATAACCATGAGCGTACATATGTAACAATGAGATGATAACCATAAGCAAGCTGAGATGATAAACCATAGCAAGCTGAGATGATAACCATAGCAAAGCTGAGATGATAACCATACAAGCTGAGCTGATAACCATAAGCTGAAGATAACCCTAGCAAGCTGTAGATGATAACATCAAGCTGAGATGTATATAACCAACGATGAGATGATAACATAGCAAGCTGAGATGAAATAACCTGAGATGATAACCATGAAGACTGAGAGATAACCATAGCAAGCTGAGATGGAGAAACCATAGCAAGCTGAGATGATAACCATAACAAGCAGTGAGATGATACAGCAAACATAGCAGCAAGTGAGATGATAACCATAGCAAGCTGAGATGATAACCTAATAGCAAGCGTGAGATGATAACATAACAGAAGCTGAGAGATGAGAACCATAGCAAGCTGAGATGATAACTCTAAGCTGAGATGATATATCTTAAGCAAGCTGAGATGAATCGCTAAGCTGAGATGATAACCATAGCAAGCTGAGATGATAACCATAGCAAGCTGAAGGTATGATAACCATAGCAAGCTGAGATGATCACCATAGCAAGCTGAGATGATAACCATAGCAAGCTGAGATGATAACCATAGGCAAGCTGAGAGATGCAACCAAACAAGCGAGATGATAACCATAGCAAGGAGATGATAACCATAGCAAGCTGAGATGATAACCAAGCATGCTGAGATATAACCTAGCAAGCTGAGATGATAACCATAAGCAAGGCTAGCTGATAACCATAGCAAGTGAGATGATAACCAACAAAGCTGAGATGTAACATACAGCTGAGCTGATAACCATAGAAGCTGAGATGATAACCATGGGAGCTGAGAAGACTGAGATTGATAAACCATAGAAAGGAGAGGATAACCATAGCAAGGAGATGATAACCATAACAAGCTGAGATGATAAAACATAGCAAGCTGAGATGATAACCAAAACAAGCTGAGATGAACCATAACAAGTTGAGAGATAAACATAACAAGCTGAGTGATTAACCATACAAGCTGAGATGATAACCATAGCAAGTGAATGATAACCATAGCAAGTGATGATAACCATAGCAAGCTGAGATGTAATACATAGAAAGCTGAGATGATAACCATAGCAAAGCTGAGATGACTTAACCATCAAGCTGAGATGGATAACATAGCAAGCTGAGATGTCACCATAGCAAGTGAGATGATAACCAAACAAGCTGAGATGATAAACATAGCAAGCTGAGATGATAACCATAACAAGCTGCGATGATAAACCATAGAAGTAGAGATGATAACCATACAAGCGAGATGATAACCATAACAAGCTGAGATGTAACCATAAAACAAGCTGAGATGATAACCATGAAGCTGAGCTGAAAACCATAGAAGATTAGCTGATAACCATTAACAGCAGTGACATAAGGAGTACCATGAGATATAACCATACAAGCTGAGATGATAACCCATAGCAAGCTGAGAGATAACCATACAAGCTGGAGATAACCATAAAGCTGAGAGTTATAACCATAGCAAGCTGAGATGATAACCATAGAAAAGCTGAGATGATAACCATAGCAAGCGAGATGGATTAACCATGACAAGCTGAGATGAGTAACATGCAGGAGATGATAACCATAGAAGCTGAGATGATAACCATAACAAAGCTGAGAGGATAACCATAGGCTAAGAATGAGATGATAACCATAAGCAAGTGAGATGGATAACCATAGCAAGCTGAGATGATAAACCATAGCAGCTGAGATGAACCAAGCAAGCTGAGATGATAACAAGCTAAGACCTGCAGTGAGATGATAACATATAAGCTGAGATGCTAACCTAACAGATGAACCATAGCAAGTGAGATGATAACCATAAGCTGATGAGGATAACCATAGCAAGCGAGATAAACCATAGCAAGAATGAGATGATAACCAGTAACAAGATGAGATGATAACATAAGCAAGCTGAGATGATAACCATAGCAAGTGAGATGCTAACTCATAGCAAGCTGAGATGATAACCAGAACAAGCTGAGATGAAACCCATAGCAAAGATGAGATGATAAACTATGTAACAAGTGAGATGATAACCATAGCAAGCTGAGATGATAACCATAGCAAGCTGAGATGAGATAAACCATTAGAGATCTTGTTGAGCGATAACCATAGCAAGCGAGATGATAACCATAAGATGCAAGCTGAGATGATAACCAAGAAGCTGAGATGATAACCAAGCAAGCTGAGATGATAAACAAGCAAGCTGAGATGATAACCATAAACAAGCTGAGATGATAACAAGCAAGATGAGATGAAACCATAGCAAGCTGAAGATGATAACCATAGCAAGCTGAGATGATAAACCATAGCAAGCTGAGTGAAACCCAGTAACAAGCGAGAGATGTAAACCATGTAGCACAGCTGAGATGTTAATCCATAACAAGCTGAGATGAAACCATAGCAAGCTGAGATGATAACCATAGCAAGCTGAGATGATAACATAGCAAGCTGAGATGATAACCATAGAAAGCTGAGATGATAACCTGATAAACCATCGCAAGCTGAGATGATAACCTAACAAGCTGAGAGATAACCATAGCAAGCTGAGATGATAACAACATAGATAACAAGCTGAGATGATAACCATAACAAGCTGAGGATGATAACCATAACAAGCTTGAGATGATAACCATAGTAAGCTGAGATGATAACCATAGACGCGATTGAACCAAGCACAGTGAGATGATAACCATAGCAAAGCTGAGATGATAAACCATAGCAAGCTGAGATGATAACCATAAGCTGAGAGGATAACCATAGCAAGCTGAGATGATAACCATAGCAAGCTGAGATGATAACCATAACAAGCTGAGATGATAACCATAGCAAGCTGAGGATGATAAAAACCATACAAGCTGAGTGATAACCATTAGCAAGCGTGAGATGATAACCATAACAAGCTGAGATGATAACCATAACAGCTGAGATGATAACCATAACTGCATGAGCTGATAACCATAGCAAGCTTAGCTGATAACCATAAACAAGCGTAGTGATAACCATAAAAAGTGAGATGTTAACTATAGAAGCTGAGATAATAACCATAGCAAGCTGAGATGATAACCATAGCAAAGCTGAGATGATAACCATAGCAAGCTTGCGAGGGATAACCATAGTAAGCTGAGAGTGATAACCATAGCAAGCTGAGATGATAACCATAGAAGCTGAGATGATAACATAGGCAAGCTGAGATGATAACCATAGCAGCTGAGATGATAACTGATAGCAAGCTGAGATGATAACCATAGTAAGTGAGATGATAACCATACAAGCATGAGAGGATAAACCATAGTAAGCTGAGATGATTAACATAGCAAGCGTGAGATGATAACCATAGCAAGCTTAGATGATCAACCCATAGCATGATGAGATGATAAGCAATAGCAAGCTGAGATGATAACCCATAGCAAGTGAGATGAAACCATAACAAGCTGTAGTGATAATTTATTTTATAGCAAGCTGAGAGGATAACCATAGAAGGAGATGATAAACCTAGCAAGATGAGATGATGAATAATAAAGTGGATGATAACCATAGGCAAGCGGAGATGATAACAAGCAAGCTGAGAGGATAACCATAGCAAGCTGAGAGGATAACCATAGCAAGCTGAGATGATAACCATAACAAGTGAGATGTTTACATACAGCAGTGATAACAGCAAGCTGAGTGAGAACCATAAGCAAGCTGAGATGATAACCATAACAAGCTAAGATGAGAGCTAACCAAGTAAGCTGAGATGATAACCATAAGCAAGGCGGCGATGATAACCATAACAAGCGAGATTGATAACCATAGTAAGCTGAGATGATAACCATAGCAAGCTGAGATATAACCATAAACAGTTGAGATGATAACCATAGTAAGCTGAGATGAAACCATAGCAAGCTGAGATGATAACATAACAAGCGAGAGATACCAAACAGTGAGATGATAACCATACAAGCTGAGATGATAACCATAGCAAGCTGAGATGAAAACCATACCAAGCTGAGATGATAACCATAACAAGCTGAGAGATAACTATAACAAGCTGAGATGATTTGATAACTATTAGCAAGCTGAGATGATAACCATAGCAGCTGATGATGATAACATAGCAGTGAGATGAAACTTTGATAACTATAGCAAGCTGAGATGATAACCAATCGGCAAGCATGAGATGGTAAGCAATAGCAAAGCTGAGATGATAACCATAACAAGCGAGAGATGATAACCATAACAAGTGAGATGATAACCATAGCAAGCTGAGAGTGATAACCATAGCAGCTTAGCTGATAAACCAAAATGCTGAGATGATTAACATAAAGCTGAGCTGATAACCATAACAAGCTTAGCTGATAACCATAGCAAGCTGAGTGATAACCATAGCAAGCTAGATGATAACCATAACAAGCTTAGCTGAACCATGCAGTAGCTGATAACCACAAAGCTTAGGATGATAACCATAGCAGCGAGCTGAAACCTAGAAAGTAGTCGATAACCTTAACAAGCTTAGATGATAAACCATAGCAAGCTGAGGAGGATAACCATAGCAATGGAGAATAAGCTGAGATGATAACCATTAGCAGAGTATGAGATGATAACCATACAAGCTGAGATGATAACCTTATAACAAGCTGAGATGAAACAATAGCACAGCTGAGATGATAACGCATAAACGAAGCTGAGATGATAACCAAGCAAGCTGAGATGACTAACCATAACAAGCTGAGATGGATAACCATAACAAGCTGAGATGATAAATAACAGCTAAGGATGATAACTATAACAAGCTGAGATGATAACCCATGAGCAATGATACCTAGAGTAGATGATAACCATACATGAGATGATACATAGCAAGCTGAGATGATAACCAGTAACAAGCTGCAATGTAACCATAACAAGTGAGATGATAACCATAGCAAGCTGAGATGATAGCTATATAACAAGCTTAGCTGATAACCATAACAAGCTAGCTGATAACCAAACACGCTTATATGAAATCATAGCAAGCTGAGATGATAACCATAACAAGCTTGAGCATGTAACCATAACAAGCTGAGATGATAACCATAGCAAGCTGAGATGATAACCATAACAAGCTGAGATGATAACCATACAAGCTGAGATGATAACCATAGCACGCTGAGATGATAACCATAACAAGGAGATGTAATATACATACAAGCTGAGATGATAACCATAACAAGCTGAGATGATAAACCATAACAAGCGATGATGATGATAACCAGAAGATGAGCTGATAACCCATAGCAAGCTGAGATGAAATCCGATAGCTAAGCGGAGATGATAACCATAGCCAGTTGGAGATGATAACCATTAGCAAGCTGAGATGATAACCATGAACCAGCGGAGATGATAACCATACACAAGCAGGATGATTTGATAACCATAGCAAGCTGAGCTGATAACCATAAACGCGAGAGATAACCATAAGCAGCTATGTATAAACAGAGCAAGATGAGCTTGAAACCATAACACTGAGATGATAACATAGCAACTGAGCTGATAACCTAGCAAAGCTGAGGAGATGATTGATAACCATAGCAAGCTGAGATGATAACCATAACAAGCTGAGATGATAACCATAGCAATCTGAGATGATTAACCATAGCAAGCTGAGATGAACCATAGCAAGCTGAGCTGATAACCATAGCAAGCTGATGATGATAACCATAACAAGCTGAGCTGAAACCATAGCAAGTGAGATGATAACCATAACAAGATGAGATGATACCATAGCAAGCTGAGATGATAACCATACAAGCTGAGATGATAACCATAACAAGCTGAGATGATAACCATAGCAAGTGAGCTGAGAGCATAAGAAGATCGCGATGATATAGTATTATATACAAGCTGAGCTGATAACCATAGCAAATTGAGATGATAAACCATAACAAGCTGAGATGATAAGCATAACAGCTGAGATGATAACCATAGCAAGCAGTGAGAAGCATGCGTGAGATGATAACCATAGCAAGCTGAGCTGATAACCATAGCAAGCTGAGATGATAACCATAACAAGCTGAGCTGAAACCATAGCAAGCTGAGATGATAACCCATAGCAAGCTGAGATGATAACCATAACAAGCTGAGATGATAACCATAGCAAGCTGAGATGAAACCATAGCAAGCTGAGGATGATAACATAAACAAGCTGAGATGATATAACCATAACAAGCTGAGCTGAACACCATAGCAAGCGAGATGCATAACCATAACACAAGATGAGATGCTAACCATAACAGCTAGATGTAGATGATAACCATAGCAAAGCTGAGCTGAGAAGCATAGGCAAGCTGAGATGATAACCTAGGCAAGCTGCGTGTAACCATAGCAAGTGAGGATAAACATAGAAGCGAATGATACCTACAGATGAATGATAACCATAGTAAGCTGAGATGATAAACCATAACAAGCTGAGATGATAACCATAACTGAGAGATGAGGAGATGTAAACCATAACAAGCTGAGATGATGAAACATAGCAAGCAGTGAGCTGATAACCATAACACGCGAGATGATAACCATAGTAAGCTGAGATGATAACATAACAAGCTGAGATGAAACCATAACAAGCTGAGATGATAACCATAGCAAGTGAGATGATAACATAACAAGTGCAGTGAGATAAACCATAGCAAGCTGAGCTGATAACCATAACAAGCTGAGATGATAAACTATACAGTGAGATGATAACCATAGCAAGCTAAGTGAGATGAGCAAGCATGAGCTGAGCTGAGAGATAGCAAGCTGAGATGATAACCATAGCAAGAGCGATGATAACCATTTAACAAGCTGAGATGATAACCAGAACAAGCTGAGTGAAATAAGCTAGGCAAGCTGAGATGATAACCATACAAAGCTGAAGATGATAACAATAGCAAGCTGAGTGATAACCATAGCAAGCTGGAGATGATAAACCATAAACAAGCGAGATGATAACCAATAAAAATAGAGCTGAGATGATAACCATAGCAAGCTGAGATGATAGCCAAAACAAGCGGAGATGATATAACCCTAGCAAGCTGAGATGATTCCCATAGCAAGCTGAGATGATAACCATAACAAGATGAGATGATCCATAACAAGCTGAGATGATTCCCATAACAAGCTGAGATGATTCCCATAACACGCTGAGATGATAACCATAGCAAGCTGAGATGATACCATAACAAGCTGAGATGATTCCCATAACAAGACTGAGATGATAACACAGCAAGCTGAGATGATAACCATAACAAGCTGAGATGAAACCATAGCAAGTGAGTGAGAAGCCTAGCAAGGATTAGGATATTTCCTATTTCTGAAAGCAGCTTGCTCTAGTTGTCATCTCCGCTATAACCGTGGTGTTAACATGTCAAGTTATACCTTTCATCGCTTTAATTCTTTTCAATCTGACTACATGATTAGGACATCTTTCGGCCCATAGGCTGTCCATACACCATCTTAATAATTTGTCCTTTCTGTATCACGGGTTTGTGATTGATGTATCGTAATAACAAACATAAAATGATCGGCCCGGCTGGTTTTGAAACAGCGCAGGGATGTCGGGAGCAGTGGAGTAACTAGGAATCACTGGGGGCCCTGCAAAACTGTGATGGGGCCCCTATCCATGCTTCATCCACAGTGGTGTTATGCGAGGAGGCTATATCTGTTATGGAAAATAAAAAGATTAGGGCCCCCCTGGCCTCTCGTAGTTACCCCCCTACGCCCGCGTATGTAAGGATCCCATATAATTAGATAAGTTATTATGAACAATAACTTCAGAGCCACTATGTAAAGACTTTCCCTGTGTGGAGTTTGGATATTGTGGAAGCTCCATCTGATCAGTTCGAGTTCGTTCTATATAAAGCGCCGACATTATGTTTGCCAATTAAACACTTTCTATTATTTATCTCTTTTAAGGAACCAAAATTCAGGAGAGTTTGGTGACCTCTGCACAGAGTTGTGACAGGTAAGTGCTCCTTCACCTTTGCTATGGGGCCTTTAATCCCTGGGGGTTGGACGGTGGTGTACAGTGTAGGTACAGTGTGGGACAGTGTGTAGGTACAGTGTGGGTACAGTGTGGTACGTGTGGGTACAGTGTAGATACAGTGTGGGTACTACAGTGTAGGTACAGTGTGGTTACAGGTGGGTACATGTGTAGGTACAGTGTGGGACAGTGTAGGTACAGTGTGGGTACAGTGTAGGACAGTGTAGATACAGTGAAGGTACAGTGGGGTTCAGTGTGGGCGCAACCACAAGCCGCTCTCTGCACTAAATAAAATAACCTAAGATTAGCCGGCACTAGCAAAATGTATATGCCAAAATTGGCCAGGTGCTTTAAGGACACTAAAGCCACAGAACAACACTGAACCAGGAGGTAGAGAAACACTTGATATAAAAACCAGTAACTTGTGTCTACTCTCATTTTGATATGGGTGCTGGGGAAATTTACCTAAATAACATATGGTTTGTGCTTTACTTCCCAGCATTCTAATATCACACAGTTTGGTCAAGGACCATTATGTATGCACATGCTCAGTCCTTAGCTATGGCAGGAACTGGTTACAGTTGGTCACACCCATTAATAATTCTATAGCCAATCCTTTTACTGGACAGATGCAACAAGGAAGCATGTGACTGAGGTCGGGGGGTGTGGTCGGACCTGCCCATACACACGAACTTCATCCAGTTCTTAACAGGCTTACATTTACTTTAATACAATTTACTGGAGTGGAAATTTTATAGCTTATTGGTGTTGTTTTAGGGGGGTTTATTTTCAGATTCTAGAGTATAAAAAAATTGGGTTTACTTTCCCCTTTATAATAGGTAAAATACCAGTCAATATAAACAGACGAGAAACAGACTACAGATCTGTTATAAATTCCTTTATTAAATCGGAAATGTCTTATTAAATTGTTAGTGGTCACCCCAAAAAACTACAAAGTGTAACATTTCAACTAAAACACATATTGAGCAATAAACTCCACCATAAAACGCACTGCTAAATATGGATTTACACGTTGTAGTAAGTTTGTTTAATGAGACATTTCCAGATTTAAATAAAGGAAGTTTTTCTATTTCTCATCTGTTTATATTGACTCAATGTGGGTTTATTCAGGATTAACACAGCAGTTACCAGGAACATGATAGGGGGCGTATTAGCTATCGGTGACGTACTTAAGGCTTCTGATAGACCCAACGGCAGTTTTATTTTGTGATTTCCAAACAATTTAAAGGATTTCCGTCCGAACCTCCGGAGGGAAACCAATAAAAATCTCCAGGGGCGGAAATATAAAATGGGGACCTGGTTAGAATCTGTTCACATGATTTCCAGAGGGACCTCAGGTTGTCCTATTTAAAGTTACGCAGGTTTCAGATGCTGCGTCTGGAAGAGAAATGGGTGATGGTGGCGAATTCGGTCACGGGAAACAGGAAGGAAAGCCAGCCAGAAGACATCACCGCAGGTCTTCCGTACCCGGTCGCGAAGGGAAAGGACCAATAAACCAAAGCTGGACTATTCTTAATGTAAGTTGGGTTTTACCATCAATGGCCAGCGCTTCCTTTTCCTTTACCCAATAGTTTGGTCCTTTGAGGTTTCTAACACGGGGACAAGATGGGTGGAATGTCAGAGGAGACCCATAACCATAAAATGGTAACGTTCAAAGTCGACTTGGAGGTGAGCACCAGAGGAGATCGCTACGTATTGGTAAGTGAAATGGACCATGTGCATTATGGGTCGGTTTCATATTCAGAAACCCACATTGACTGGAACTTGTTATCTGTTGAGAGTCCAACAAGAGGTGCCCAATTCGGTCAGTCATGGCTGTGACATTGGACATTTAATACCAATGATTGACTGCAACCCATCTTCCTGGGGGGTGTTTAGGTTCTGTAAACAGTCCTTCTTCTTCCCAGGATGCACCACTCCCTTGGAATGTTCTAACAGTATTCCTACTGATTGGCTGTTGAAAGGGTCACCACATGCTCAGATCTATGAGCAACTGAATCCCAACCAGGGACGGGGGGACTAACAGATACTGTTAAGGGTCCGGCAAAGTGGAAGTGACCGGGATGGGCAGACTATGGTGAATGGAAATAGAAAATGTATATTACTGAAATTCCCCTTTAACTGTATATTCTGGTGGAACTCGACTGGGATTTATTATGTTAAAACCATTTTTTCCCATTGATGTATTCAGGGATAAACTGATTCTGCCTATTGTGAAACTGATTACGATTAATTAAAGGGACGTGCAATTTAAGTCGCGCTTTAGAGCAGTTCCAATGTTTCAATGTATTTAACCATTGTCATGCTGAGACTTGTTCATGCATTAACTTTGGGGGGTCAGTTACCCTTTATCCACACTGCCGTAATTAAAATTTGAAATCTTTTTTTTTGTCCTTAATAACTAAATTAAACAATCCAAGATAAGTGAATGACGTTCCTGAACTGCAATTCTCTGGCGTAGGTGGAAAATGATTTATACTGCAGATTGAGAAGGAAATCTTTATTGAACAGATGAAAGACGTTATCCGAAAGGCAGAGGAAATGTGAGTGAGGACACGGGAAGGGAGAGAAGCTCCGATCAAGGGTGCGAGTCCCCGCAACAGATTCGTTCGGAGGGAGACTGGGGAGGGGGGTGCTTATCTACAATGGATGTGTTACGGCGTTCTGATTGAAACTACAAGCACTGGGTTATGGAAGGTATTTCATGGTCATCTACAAAACACACCTTTATAATGGGCGGAATGTAGGATTTTATTTCTTTACAGCGCTACATATTCCGCAGCGCTTTACAATTAATACTCAACTGACATCAGGCCCTGCCTGAAGAGCTTACAATCTAATCACTTTATGTACACATACAACCTATCAGTGTGTCTTTTGATTGTGGGGGAAACCGGAGTGCCCGGAGGAAAACACACGCAAGCACGGGGAGAAGAACATACAAACTCCTTGCAGACTGTCCAAGGTTGGAATCGAACTCAGGCCTCAGAGCTGCAAGGGATCAGGTCAACCACTGAGCCACCGTACTGCCCATGTGAGACAAAATGGATTCCGTTTCTACTGACATCTGTGACACTATTTCTGGTTTCCTGTATTCTCCTGTCTTGTAGATACAACTCTGGACACACTCCCCAGTAATTCTATCCCCTGTTTGACCCCCGGGCTGGTCTCTTCTGGGCCTGTCTGAGCAATTATGAAATGAATCAGTGTATCTGAGAGTAAAGACATAGTTAGAAAATATTAGACCCGTCCAGACGTCTCTAGGTTAATTTCTCCAGAATATAGTGAAAAGAAATTAAAGATCTTCCTGCACAGACTTGAAACTACAGGGGGCGCCAGTTATGAAACTTTAACTGCTGTCACATTGTAGCCCTTTCCTTGAAACGCCCTTATATGCACAATTACACAATATTATAGGAACACGAATCGCTAGCATATTTATTGGTGTGGTGCCATATTGGTTTTCACTCTGGCTTTCTACATGGTGTAAATTAGTAGGAATCGTAAACCCACCATTACTCACCCTGACCATCCCTACAGACTCAGGCACCGGACAGATTCGTTGTACCACTTAAAATCCGTAAATCCTCGCCAGTGTTTAGGAACTAGGAGGTTGGTTTGTTTCCCTTAATACTGAGTGGACCAATGGGCCTTTTCTGCCTCTAGACTGGAAACAGAATGGTAGGAATGGAAATAGAATGTCACATGAATTCCTGGATGGGGAGGGAAATAGAATGTCACATGACTTCCTGGATGGGAAGGAATAGAATTAGAATGTCACATGACTTACTGGATGGGAAGGAAATAGAATGTCCATGACTTCCGGGATGGGAAGGAAAATAGATGTCAATGACTTCTGGATGGGAAGGAAATAGAACAGAATGTCACATGACTTCCTGGATGGGGAGGAATAGAATGTCACATGACTTCCTGGATGGGGAGGAAATAGAATTAGTCACATAACTTCCTGGATGGGAAGGAAAAGAGTCACATGACTTCCTGGATGGGAAGGAAATAGAAGTCACATGACTTCCTGGATGGAAGGAAAACGAATGTCAACATGCCTTCCCTGGATGGGGAAGGAAATAGATGTCACATGACTTCCTGGATGGACGAAGAAATAGAACTGTCACCATGACTTCCTGGATCGTCGGAAGGAAATAGAATGTCACATGACTTCCGGAGGAAGGAAAAGGAAATAGGAATGTCACTGACTTCCATGGATGGGAGGACATAGAAGGTGTCACATGACTTCCTGGATGGGGAGGAGAAATAGGAATGTCACGTGCGCTATTGGATGGGGAGGGAAATAGAAGGTCACGTGACTTCGGATGGGGAGGGAACATTAGAATGTCACGTGACTTCACTGGGATGGGGAGGGAACTAGATGTCACGTGGACCTTTCCGGATGGGAGGAAAAAGAATTTCACGTGAACTTCTGAGATGGGAAGGAAATAGAATGTCACATGGACGTACGGGAGGCCTGGATGGGGAGGAAATAGAATGTCACATGACTTACTGGATGGGGAGGAAATAGAATGTCACATAACTTCCTGGATGGGGAGGAAATAGAATGTCACATAACTTCCTGGATGGGGAGGAAGGGGAATGTCACGTGACTTCCTGGATGGGGAGGAAGAGGAATGTCACGTGACTTCCTGGATGGGGAGGAAGTGGAATGTCAAGTGACTTCCTGGATGGGGAGGAAATAGAATGTCACATAACTTCCTGGATGGGGAGGAAATAGAATGTCACATAACTTTCTGGATGGGGAGGAAATAGAATGTCACATGACTTCCTGAATGGGGAGGAAATAGAATGTCACAACTTCCTGGATGGGGAGGAAATAGAATGTCACAACTTCCTGGATGGGGAGGAAGTGGAATGTCACAACTTCCTGGATGGGGAGGAAATAGAATGTCACATAACTTCCTGGATGGGGAGGAA
>JAACNH010000379.1:186831-231474 GCA_019447015.1 Hymenochirus boettgeri
AATTGTCCAGAGTTTCAGAGTTAAAGAGACAGATTTAATGAGAAGATGATCAGAGTTAAAGAGACAGATTCACTGAGAAGGGGATCAGAGTTAAAGAGACAGATTCACTGAGAAGGGGATCAGAGTTAAAGAGACAGAATTCACTGAGAAGGGGATCAGAGTTAAAGAGACAGATTCAAGAGAGGGGATCAGAGTTAAAGAGACAGATTCACTGAGAAGGGATCAGAGTTAAGAGAAGTTCACTGAGAAGATGATCAGAGTTAAGAGACAGATTCACTGAGAAGGGGATCAGAGTTAAAGAGACAGATTCACTGAGAAGAGGATCAGAGTTAAAGAGACAGATTCACTGAGAAGGGGATCAGAGTTAAAGAGAAGATACTGAGAAGGGGATCAGAGTTAAAGAGACAGATCACTGAGAAGTGATCAGAGTTAAAGAGACAGATTCACTGAGAAGAGATCAGAGTTAAAGAGACAGATTAATGAGAGATATAGAAGTTAAAGAGACAGATTCAATGAGAGAGATCAGAGTTAAAGAGACAGATGTATGAGAGAGATCAGTTAAAGAGACAGATTATGAGAAGGGGATCAGAGTTAAAGAGATCAGATAGAGCAGATTTAATGAGAAGGGATCAGAGTTAAAGAGACAGATTCACTGAGAAGGGGATCAGAGTTAAAGAGACAGATCACTGAGAAGGGATCAGAGTTAAAGAGACAGAATCACTGAGAAGGGGATCAGAGTTAAAGAGACAGAATCACTGAGAAGGGGATCAGAGTTAAAGAGACAGATTCACTGAGAAGGGGATCAGAGTTAAAGAGACAGATTTAATGAGAAGGGGATCAGAGTTAAAGAGACAGATTTAATGAGAAGGGGATCAGAGTTAAAGAGACAGATTTAATGAGAAGGGGATCAGAGTTAAAGAGACAGATTCACTGAGAAGGGGATCAGAGTTAAAGAGACAGATTTAAGGAGAAGGGGATCAGAGTTAAAGAGACAGATTCACTGAGAAGGGGATCAGAGTTAAAGGACAGATTAATGAGAAGGGATCAGAGTTAAAGAGACAGATTAATGAGAAGGGGATACGAGTTAAAGAGACAGATTTAATGAGAAGGGGATCAGAGTTAAAGAGACAGATTAATGAGAAGATGTCGAGTTAAAGGACAGATTCACTGAGAAGAGGATCAGAGTTAAAGAGAAGATTCACTGAGAAGGGGATCAGAGTTAAAGAGACAGATTCACTGAGAAGGGGATCAGAGTTAAAGAGACAGATTTAATGAGATGATCAGAGTTAAAGAGACAGATTCACTGAGAAGGGGATCAGAGTTAAAGAGACATATTCACTGAGAAGGGGATCAGAGTTAAAGAGACAGATTCACTGAGAAGGGGATCAGAGTTAAAGAGACAGATTAATGAGAAGGGATCAGATGTAAAGAGACAGATTCACTGAGAAGGTGATCAGAGTTAAAGAGACAGATTCACTGAGAGAAGAGGATCGAGAAAGAGACAGAATCATGAGAAGGGGATCAGAGTTAAAGAGACAGAATCACTGAGAAGGGATCAGAGTTAAAGAGACAGATTTAATGAGAAGGGGATCAGAGTTAAGAGACAGAATTCACTGAGAAGGGATCAGAGTTAAAGAGCAAGATTCCTGAGAAGGGGATCAGAGTTAAAGAGACAGATCACTGAGAAAGGATCAAGTTAAAGAGACGATTCACTGAGAAGGGGATCAGGTTTAAGAGACAGATTCACTGAGAGGGATCAGAGTTAAAGAGACAGATCACTGAGAAGGGGATCAGAGTTAAAGAGACAGATTCACTGAGAAGGGATCAGATTTAAAGGACAGATTTAATGAGAGATGATCAGAGTTAAAGAGACAGATTCACTGAGAAGGGGATCAGAGTTAAGAGACAGATTAATGAGAAGGGGATCAGAGTTAAAGAGACAGATTTAATGAGAAGGGGGTCAGAGTTAAAGAGACAGATTAATGAGAAGGGGATCGAGTTAAAGAGACAGATTCATGAGAAGGGATCAGAGTTAAGAGTTAAAGAGACAGATTCACTGAGAAGGGGATCAGAGTTAAAGAGACAGATTCACTGAGAAGGGGATCAGAGTTAAAGAGACAGATTCACTGAGAAGATGATCAGAGTTAAAGAGACAGATTCACTGAGAAGGGGATCGAGTTAAAGAGACAGATTTAATGAGAAGGGGATCAGAGTTAAAGAGACAGATTCACTGAGAAGATGATCAGAGTTAAAGAGACAGATTCACTGAGAAGGGGATCAGAGTTAAAGAGACAGATTCACTGGAAGATGATCAGAGTTAAAGAGACAGATTACTAGGAAGGGGATCAGAGTTAAAGAGACAGATTTATGAGAAGAGATCAGAGTAAGTAAAGAGACAGATTCACTGAGAAGGGGATCAGAGTTAAAGAGACAGATTCACTGAGAAGGGGATCAGAGTTAAAGAGACAGATTCACTGAGAAGGGGATCAGAGTTAAAGAGACAGAATCACGAGAAGGGGATCAGAGTTAAAGAGACAGATTCACTGAGAAGGGGATCAGAGTTAAAGAGACAGATTCACTGAGAAGATGATCAGAGTTAAAGAGACAGATTCACTGAGAAGGGGATCAGAGTTAAAGAGACAGATTCACTGAGAAGAGGATCAGAGTTAAAGAGACAGATTCACTGAGAAGGGGATCAGAGTTAAAGAGACAGAATCACTGAGAAGGGGATCAGAGTTAAAGAGACAGAATCACTGAGAAGATGATCAGAGTTAAAGAGACAGATTCACTGAGGAGATCAGAGTTAAGAGAAGATTTTGAGAAGAGGATCAGAGTTAAGAGACAGATTTAATGAGAAGATGATCAGAGTAAAGAGACAGATAATGAGAAGATCAGAGGGATCAGAGTTAAAGAGACAGATTAAGAGAAGGGGATCAGAGTTAAAGAGACAGAATCACTGAGAAGGGGATCAGAGTTAAAGAGACAGAATCACTGAGAAGGGGATCAGAGTTAAAGAGACAGAATCACTGAGAAGGGGATCAGAGTTAAAGAGACAGATTCACTGAGAAGGGGATCAGAGTTAAAGAGACAGATTTAATGAGAAGGGGATCAGAGTTAAAGAGACGATTCACTGAGAAGGGGATCAGAGTTAAAGAGACAGATTCACTGAGAAGGGGATCAGAGTTAAAAGAGACAGATTCACTGAGAAGGGGATCAGAGTAAAGAGACAGATTTAATGAGAAGGGGATCAGAGTTAAGAGACAGATCACTGAGAAGGGGATCAGAGTTAAAGAGACAGATTTAATGAGAGGGGATCAGAGTTAAAGAGACAGATTTAATGAGAAGGGGATCCGAGTTAAAGAGACAGATTTAATGAGAAGGGGATCAGAGTTAAAGAGACAGATTAATGAGAAGATGATCAGAGTTAAAGAGACAGATCACTGAGAAGAGGATCAGAGTTAAAGAGACAGATTCACTGAGAAGGGGATCAGAGTTAAAGAGACAGATTCACTGAGAAGGGGATCAGAGTTAAAGAGACAGATTAATGAGATGATCAGAGTTAAAGAGACAGATTCACTGAGAAGGGGATCAGAGTTAAAGAGACATATTCACTGAGAAGGGGATCAGAGTTAAAGAGACAGATTCACTGAGAAGGGGATCAGAGTTAAAGAGACATATATAATGAGAAGGGGATCAGAGTTAAAGAGACAGATTTAATGAGAAGGGGATCAGAGTTAAAGAGACAGATTCACTGAGGGATCAGAGTTAAAGAGACAGATGCACTGAGAGGAATGATCAGAGTAAAGAGACAGAATCACTGAGAAGGGGATCAGAGTTAAAGAGACAGAATCACTGAGAAGGGGATCAGAGTTAAAGAGACAATTTAATAAGAAGGGGATCAGAGTTAAAGAGACAGATTCACTGAGAAGGGGATCAGAGTTAAAGAGACAGATTCACTGAGAAGGGGATCAGAGTTAAAGAGACAGAATCACTGAGAAGGGGATCAGAGTTAAAGAGACAGATTCACTGAGAAGGGGATCAGAGTTAAAGAGAAAGTTACTGAGAAGAGGATCAGAGTTAAAGAGACAGATTCACTGAGAAGGGGATCAGAGTTAAAGAGACAGATTCACTGAGAAGAGATCAGAGTTAAAGAGACAGATTCAATGAGAAGGGGATCAGAGTTAAAGAGACAGATTTAATGAGAAGATGATTAGAGTTAAAGAGACAGATTCACTGAGAAGGGGATCAGAGTTAAAGAGACAGATTCACTGAGAAGGGGATCAGAGTTAAAGAGACAGATTTAATGAGATGATCAGAGTTAAAGAGACAGATTCACTGAGAAGGGGATCAGAGTTAAAGAGACAGATTCACTGAGAAGGGGATCAGAGTTAAAGAGACAGATTCACTGAGAAGGGGATCAGAGTTAAAGAGACAGAATCACTGAGAAGGGGATCAGAGTTAAAGAGACAGATTTAATGAGAAGATGATCAGAGTTAAAGAGACAGATTCACTGAGAAGGGGATCAGAGTTAAAGAGACAGATTTAATGAGAAGATGATCAGAGTTAAAGAGACAGATTCACTGAGAAGGGGATCAGAGTTAAAGAGACAGATTCACTGAGAAGGGGATCAGTTAAAGAGACAGATTTAATGAGAAGATGATCAGTTAAAGAGACAGATTTAATGAGAAGGGGATCAGAGTTAAAGAGGACAGATTCACTGAGAAGGGGATCAGAGTTAAAGAGACAGATTCAGTGAGAAGGGGATCAGAGTTAAAGAGACAGATTCACTGAGAAGAGGATCAGAGTTAAAGAGACAGATTCACTGAGAAGGGGATCAGAGTTAAAGAGACAGATTCACTGAGAAGGGGATCAGAGTTAAAGAGACAGATTCACTGAGAAGAGGATCAGAGTTAAAAGAGACAGATTCACTGAGAAGGGGATCAGAGTTAAAGAGACAGATTCAATGAGAAGGGGATCAGAGTTAAGAGACAGATTCACTGAGAAGGGGACAGAGTTAAAGAGACAGATTCACTGAGAAGGGGATCAGAGTTAAAGAGACAGATTTACTGAGAAGGGGATCAGAGTTAAAGAGACAGAATCACTGAGAAGGGGATCAGAGTTAAAGAGACAGATTAACTGAGAAGGGGATCAGAGTTAAAGAGACAGATTCACTGAGAAGGGGATCAGAGTTAAAGAGACAGAATAACTGAGAAGGGGATCAGAGTTAAAGAGACAGATTCACTGAGAAGGGGATCAGAGTTAAAGAGACAGATTCACTGAGAAGAGGATCAGAGTTAAAGAGACAGATTCACTGAGAAGGGATCAGAGTTAAAGGCAGATTCACTGAGAGGGGATCAGAGTTAAAGAGACAGATTCACTGAGAAGGGGATCAGAGTTAAGAGGACAGATTCACTGAGAGGGGATCAGAGGTTAAAGAGACAGATTTACTGAGAAGGGGATCAGAGTTAAGAGACAGAATCACTGAGAAGGGGATCAGAGTTAAAGAGACAGATCACTGAGAAGGGGATCAGAGTTAAGAGACAGAATCACTGAGAAGAGGATCAGAGTTAAAGAGACAGATTCACTGAGAGGGATCAGAGTTAAAGAGACAGAATAACTGAGAAGGGGATCAGAGTTAAAGAGACAGAATAACTGAGAAGGGGATCAGAGTTAAAGAGAAAGAATCACTGAGAAGGGGATCAGAGTTAAAGAGACCGAATAACTGAGAAGGGGATCAGAGTTAAAGAGACAGAATCACTGAGAAGGGGATCAGAGTTAAAGAGACAGAATAACTGAGAAGGGGATCAGAGTTAAAGAGACAATCACTGAGTGGCTCCTTTAGAATTGAGACCTCCATATTACTGGTACTAGAGACAAGTGATTTATCCTAAAATAACCATAACCATGTGTAGCTGGGACATGTTCTATGATGATGTTGGGAAGTGTAGTTACACATGTCACAAACAGCTACTTGGCATTTCCCTGCACTAGGCCTAGTGAGTAGTAACAGGGATGTGTGGGGACTTGCTGTAGTGAAGATTTTATTCGGGTAAGAATACAGGCGACCATTGTGTGAAATCATCAGTTTCCGAGCCAAAAAATATCCTGTACTCGCTCAACCTGCACAGTGTGTGACTTGGGAGAAGATTAATCCCGTACCGTAGGAATTCCTGGTAATGCCCCACTTCCTCCCCATCCAGGAAGTCACGTGACATTCCACTTCCCCCCCATCCAGGAAGTCACGTGACATTCCACTTCCTCCCCCATCCAGGAAGTCACGGGACATTCCACTTCCTCCCCATCCAGGAAGTCACGTGACATTCCACTTCCTCCCCATCCAGGAAGTCACGTGACATTCCACTTCCTCCCCATCCAGGAAGTCACGTGAACATTCTACTTTCTCCCCATCCAGGAAGTCACGTGCCATTCTACTTCCTCCCCATCCAGGAAGTCATGTGACAATCCACTTCCTCCCCATCCAGGAAGTTATGTGACATTCCACTTCCTCCAAATCCAGGAAGTTATGTGACATTCTATTTCCTCCCCATCCAGGAAGTTATGTGACATTCTATTTCCTCCCCATCCAGGAAGTTGTGACATTCCACTTCCTCCCCATCCAGAAAGTTATGTGACATTCTATTTCCTCCCCATCCAGGAAGTTATGTGACATTCCACTTCCTCCCCATCCAGGAAGTTATGTGACATTCTATTTCCTCCCCATCCAGAAGTTGTGACATTCCACTTCCTCCCATCCAGGAAGTTATGTGCATTTATTTCCTCCCCATCCAGGAAGTTGTGACATTCCACTTCCTCCCCATCCAGGAAGTTATGTGACATTCTATTTCCTCCCCATCCAGGAAGTTGTGACATTCCACTTCCTCCCCATCCAGGAAGTTGTGACATTCTATTTCCTCCCCATCCAGGAAGTTGTGACATTCTATTTCCTCCCCATTAGGAAGTCATGTGACATTCTATTTCCTCCCCATCCAGAAAGTTATGTGACATTCTATTCCTCCCCATCCAGGAAGTTATGTGAATTCTATTTCCTCCCCATCCAGGAGTCACTTGACATTCCACTTCTCCCCATCCAGGAGTCACGTGACATTCCTCTTCCTCCCCATCCAGGAAGTACGTGACATTCCCCTTCCTCCCCATCCAGGAAGTTATGTGACATTCTATTTCCTCCCCATCCAGGAGTTATGTGACATTCTATTTCCTCCCCATCCAGTAAGTCATGTGACATTCTATTTCCTCCCCATCCAGTAAGTCATGTGACATTCTATTTCCTTCCCATCCAGGAAGTCACGTGACATTCTATTTCCTCCCCATCCAGGAAGTCACGTGACATTCTATTTCCTCCTCCATCCAGGAAGTCACGTGACATTCTATTTCCTCCCCATCCAGGAAGTCACGTGACATTCTATTTCCTCCCCATCCAGTAAGTCAGTGACATTCTATTTCCTTCCCATCCAGGAAGTCATGTGACATTCTATTTCCTTCCCATCCAGGAAGTCATGTGACATTCTATTTCCTTCCCATCCAGGAAGTCATGTGACATTCTATTTCCTTCCCATCCAGGAAGTCATGTGACATTCTATTTCCTTCCCATCCAGGAAGTCATGTGCATTCTATTTCCTTCCCATCCAGGAGAGTCCATGTGACACTTCTATTTCCTTCCCATCCAGGAAGTTCATGTGACATTCTATTTACGTTCCCATCCAGGAAGTCATGTGACATTCTATTTCCTCCCTCCAGGAAGTCATGTGACATTCTATTTCCTCCCATCCAGTGAAGTCATGTGACATTCTATTTTCTCCCATCCAGGAAGTCATGTGACTTCTATTTCCTTCCCATCCAGAAGTCATGTGACATTCTATTCCTTCCATCAGAAGTCATGTGACATTCTATTTCCTTCCCATCCAGGAAGTCATGTGACATTCTATTTCATTCCCATCCAGGAAGTCATGTGACATTCTATTCATCTCATTACCTTTCATTCATTCCTACCATTCTGTTTCCAGTCTAGATGGCAGAAAGGCCATTGGTCCACTCAGTATTAAAGGGAAACAAACCTCCTAGTTCACTAACACTGGCGAGGATTTACGGATTTTAAGTGGTACAACGAATCTGTCAGGTGCTGAGTCTGTAGGGATGGTCATGGGTGAGTAATGGTGTTTACGATTCCTACTAATTTTACACCATGTAGAAAGCTCAGAGTGAAACCAAGATGGCCCCCCCAAATAGAATAGCTAGCGAGTCGTGTCCTAATATATGTGTAATTGTGCATATAAAGGGGCGTTTCAAGGAAGGGCTACATGTGACAGCAGTTAAAGTTTCAATAGACTGGCGCCCCCTGTAGTTCGAAGTCTGTGCAGGAAGATCTTTATTTCTTTTCACTATATTCTGGAGAATTAACCTAGAGACGTCTGGACGGGTTCTAATATTTCTAACTATGTCTTTACTCTCAGATACACTGATTCATTTCATAATTGCTCAGACAGGCCCAGAAGAGACCAGCCCGGGGGGTCAAACAGGGGATAGAATTACTGGGGAGTGTGTCCAGAGTTGTATCTACAAGCAGGAGAATACGAGGAAACCAGAAATAGTGTCACAGATGTCAGTAGGAAACCAGGAATCCATTTTGTCTCACATGGGCAGTCGGTGGCTCATAGTGGTTAGACGGATCCCTTGCAGCTCTGAGGTCCTGAGTTCGATTCCAACCTTGGACAGTCTGCAAGGAGTTTGTATGTTCTCCCCGTGCTTGCGTGTGTTTCCTCCGGGCATCCGGTTTCCCCCACAATAAAAGACACACTGATAGGTTGTATGTGTACATAAAGTGATTAGATTGTAAGCTCTTCAGGCGGGCCTGATGTCAGTTGAGTAATTAATTGTAAAGCGCTGCGGAATATGTAGCGCTGTATAAGAAATAAAATACATACATTCCGCCCATATATAAAGGGTGTTTTGTAGATGACCATGAAAATACCTTCCATAACCCAGTGCTTGTTAGTGTTCAATCAGAACGCCGTACACATCCATTGTAGATAAGCACCCACCCCCCTCCCCAGTCTCCCTCGAACAGAATCTGCTTGGGGGACTCGCCCCTTGATCGGAGCTTCTCTCCCCTTCCGTGTCCTCACTCAGCATGTCCTCTGCCTTGTCTATAACGTCTTTCATCTGTTTCAATAAAGATTTCCTTCTCAATCTGCAGTATAAATTCATTTTCCACCTACGACAGAGAATTGCAGTTCAGGAACGTCATTCACTTATCTTGGATTTGTTAAATTTAGTTTATTAAGGACAAAAAAAAAGATTTCAAATATTTAATTACGGGCAGTGTGGATTAAAGGGTAACTGACCCCCAAAGTTAATGCATGAACAACGCACATGACAATGGTTAATACATTACAAGAAGAACATTGGAACTGCTCATAAAGCGCTAATTAAATTGCACGTCCCTTTAAAGTTAATCGTATCAGTTTCACAATAGGCAGAATCAGTTTTATCCGAAATACATCAATGGGAAAAAAATGGTTTAACATAATAAATCCCAGGCGAGTTCAACAACAGAATATACAGTTAAAGGGGAAGTTCAGTAAATATACATTTTCTAATCCATTCACCATAGTCTCGCCCATCCAGTCACTTCACTTTGCCGGACCCTTAACAGTATCTGTTATGTCCCCCCGTCCCTGGGTGGATTCAGTGCTCAGTAGAGATCTGGCATGTTGTGACCCTTTCAACAGCCAATCAGTAGGAATTACTGTTAGAACATTCCAAGGAGTGTGGGCATCCTGGGAAGAAGAAGGACTGTTAAGAACCTAAACACCCCCCAGGAAGATGGTTGCAGTCAATCATTGGTATTAATGTCCAATGTCACAGCCATGACTGACCGAATGGGCACCTCTTGTTGGACTCTACAGATAACAAGTTTCCAGTCAAGTGGGTTTCTGAATATGAAACCGACCCCTAATGCACTGGTCATTTCACTTACCATATACGTAGCGATCTCCTCTGGTGCATCACCATCCAAGTCGAATTTGAACGTTACCATTTTATGGTTATGGGTCTCCAGCTGACATTCCACCATCTTGTCCCCGGTGTTAGAAACCTAAAAAGAACCAAACGTATTGGTAAAAGGAAAAGGAAGCGCTGGCCATTGATGTAAAACCCAAACATTACATTAAGAATAGTCAGCTTGGTTTATTGGTCCTTTTCCTGTCGCGACCGGGTACGGGAAGACTGCGGTGATGTCTTCTGGCTGGCTTTCCTTCCTGTTTCCCCGTGACGAATTCGCCACCATCACTCATTTCTCTTCCAGACGCGCATCTGAACCTGCGTAACTTTAAATAGGAAACAACCCTGAGGTCCCTCTGGAAATATAGTGAACAGATTCTAACCAGGTCCCCATTTTATTTCCGCCCCTGGAGATTTATTGGTTTCCCGGAGGTTCGGAAGGAAAATCCTTTAAATTGTTTTGGAAATCACAAAATAAAACTGCCGTTGGGTCTATCAGAAGCCTGAAGTAGTCACCGATAGCTAATAGCGCCCCCTATCATGTTCCTGGTAACTGCATGTGTTAATCCATGAATAAACCCACATTGAGTCATATAAACACAAGAGAAATAGAAAAAAATTCCTTTATTAAATCTGGAAATGTCTCATTAAAAAAACTTACACAACGTGTAAATCCATATTTAGCAGTGCGTTTTATTGGTGGAGTTATATTGCTCAATATGTGTTTAGTTGAAATGTTACACTTTGTAGTTTTTGGGGTGACCCATAAATTTAAATAAGACATTTCCAGATTAATAAAGGAATTTATAACAGATCTGTGGTCTGTTTCGTCTGTGTTTATATTGACTGGTATTTTACCTATTTAAAGGGGAAGTAAACCCAATTTTTTATACTCTAGAATCTGACAACTAAAAACCCAAACCCCCCAAAACAAACCAATAACTATAAAATTCACTCCAGTAATTGTAATTAAAGTAAATGTAAGCCTGTTAAGAACTGGATGAAGTATCTGTGTGTATGGGCAGGGTCAGACCACACCCCCTGACCTCAGTCACATGCTTCCTTGTTGCATCTGTCCAGTAAAAGGATTGGCTAGAGATTATTAATGTGGGTGTGACCAACTGTAACCAGTTCCTGCCATAGCTAAGCGACTGAGCATGTGCAGAAACATAATGGTCGTTGACCAAACTGTGTGATATTAGAATGCTGGGAAGTAAAGCACAAACCATATGTTATTTAGGTAAATTTCCCAGCACCCATATCAAAATGAGAGGTAAGACACAGATTACTGGTTTTATATCAAGGTGTTCTACCTCCTGGTTCAGTGTTGTTCTGTGGCTTTAGTTGTCCTTTAAGCACCTGGCCAATTTTGGCAATATACTTTGCTAGTGCGGATCTAATCTTAGGTTATTTTATTTAGTGCAGAGAGCGGCTTTGTGGTTGCGCCCACACTGTACCCACACTGTACCTTCACTGTATCTACACTGTACTACACTGTACCCACACTGTACCTACACTGTACCACACTGTACCTACACTGTACCCACACTGTACCCACACCTGTACTACACTGTACCCACACTGTTACCCACTGTACCACACTGTACCCACACTGTACCCACACTGTACCTACACTGTACCCACATGTACCTACACAACTGTACCCACCGTCAACCCCCAGGGATAAAGGTCCCCATAGCAAAGGTGAAGCACTTACCTGTCACAACTCTGTGCAGAGGGTCACCAAACTCTCCTGAATATTTGTTCCTTAAAAGAGATAAATAAATAGAAAGTGTTTATTGGCAGAACATAATGTCGGCGCTTTATATAGAACAGTACTAGAACTGATCAGATGGAGCTTCCACAATATCCAATCCACTCCACACAGGGAAAGTCTTTATAGTGGCTCTGAAGTTATTGTTCATAATAACTTATCTAATTATATGGGATCCTATACATACGCCGGCGTAGGGGGGTAACTACGAAGGAAGCCAGGGGGGCCCTATCTTTTTATTTTTCAATACAGATATAGCCTCCTCGCAGAACACCAACTGTGGATGAAGCATGGATAGGCCCCATCACAGTTTTGCAGGGCCCCAGTGATTCCTAGTTACTCCACTGCTCACGACATCCCTGCGCTGTTTTCAAAACCAGCCGGGCCGATCATTTTTATGTTTGTATTACGATAACATCAACACAAACCGTGATACAGAAGGAACATTATTAAGATGGTGTATGGACAGCCTATGGGCCTGCCTGAAAGATGTCCTATCATGTTAGTCAGTTTGAAAAAGAATTATAGCGATGAAAAGGTGATAACTGACATGTTTAACCACGGTATAGCGGAGATGACAACTAGAGCAAGTGCTTTCAGAAATAGGAATATCCTAATCCTTGCTATGCTTCTCAGCTCAGTTGCTATGGTTATCATCTCAGCTTGGTTATGGTTATCATCTCAGCTTGCGTGGTTATCATCTCAGCTTGTTATGGTTATCATCTCAGCTTGCTATGGTTATCATCTCAGCTTGCTATGGTTATCATCTCACTTGTTATGGTTATACATCTCAGCTTGCTATGGTTTATCCAGCTGTTATGGTTATCATCTCAGCTGTTATGGTTATCATCTCAGCTTGCTATGGTTATCATCTCAGCTTCTATTGGTTATCATCTCAGCTTGTTATGGCAGCATCTCAGCTTGCTGTATGGTTATCATCTCAGCTTGTTATGGTATCATCTCAGTGTTATGGTTATCATCTCAGCTGCTATGGTATCGCTTGCTATGGTTATCATCTCAGCTTGTTATGGTTATCATCTCAGCTTGCTATGGTTATCAGCAGTGTTTGTATCATCTCAGCTTTTATGGTTATCATCTCTAGCTTGTATGGTTTCATCTCAGCTTGCTATGGTTCACTCAGCTTGCTATGCTTCTCAGCTCAGCTGTATGGTTATCATCTCAGCTTGTTATGGTTATCATCTCAGCTTGTTATGGTTATCACTCAGCTTGCTATGGTTATCATCTTCAGCTGTTATGGTTATCTAAGCTTGTTATGGTTATCATCTCAGCTTGCTATGGTATCATCTCAGCTTGTTAGGTTATCATCTGCTGATGGTTCTATTCAGCTTACATGGTTATCATCTCAGCTTGTTATGGTTATCATCTCAGCTTGCTAGGTTATCATCTCGCTTGTTAGGATCATCTCAGCTTGTTATGGTTATCATCTCAGCTTGTTTGTTGGTTATCATCTCAGCTTCTATGGTTATCATCTCAGTTGTATGTTATCTCAGCTTACTATGGTTATCATCTCAGCTTGCTATGGTTATCAGCTCAGCTTGCTATGGTTATCATCTCAGCTTGCTATGCTTCTCAGCTCAGCTTGCTATGGTTATCATCTCAGCTTGTTATGGTTATCATCTCAGCTTGTTATGGTTATCATCTCAGCTTGCTATGGTTATCAGCTCAGCTTGTTATGGTTATCATCTCAGCTTGTTATGGTTATCATCTCAGCTTGCTATGGTTATCCTCTCGCTTGCTATGGTTATCATCTCAGCTTGTTATGGTTATCATCTCAGCTTGCTATGGTTATCATCTCAGCTTGCTATGGTTATCAGCTCAGCTTGTTATGGTTATCATCTCAGCTTGCTATGGTTATCAGCTCAGCTTGCTATGGTTATCATCTCAGCTTGCTATGCTTCTCAGCTCAGCTTGCTATGCTATCACCAGCTGTTATGGTTATATCTCAGCTTGTTATGGTTATCATCTCAGCTTGCTATGGTATCACTCTAGCTTGTTATGGTATCATCTAGCTTGCTATGCTTCACTCAGCGTGCTATGGTTATACATCTAGCTTGTCTATGTTATCATCTCAGCTTGTTATGGTTATCATTCAGCTTGTATGGTTATCATCGTCAGCTTGTTATGGTTATCACTCAGCTTGCTATGGTTATCAGCTCAGCTTGCTGATGGTATTCATCTCTCAGCTTGCTATGGTTATCAGCTTCAGCTTTGCTATGGTTATCATCTCAGCTTGCTATGGTTATCATCTCAGCTTGCTATGGTTATCATCTCAGATTGTTATGGTTATCATCTCAGCTTGCTATGTTATCATCTCAGCTGCTATGGTTATCACTCAGCTTGCTATGGTTATCATCTCGCGTTATGGTTATCACTCAGCTTGCTATGGTTATCACTCAGCTGCTATGGTTCATCTCACTTTATGTATCACTCAGCTTGCTATGGTTATCATATCCAGCTTGTTATGGTTATCAGCTCGACTTGCTATGGTTATCATTCCAGCTTGCTATGGTTATCATCTCACTTGTAGGTACACTCAAGCTTGCATGGTATAATCAGCTTGCTTATGGTTATCACTCAGCTTGCTATGGTTATCATCTCAGCTTGTTATGGTTATCATCTCAGCTTGTTATGGTTATCATCCAGCTGCTATAGGTTTCATCTCAGCTTGTTATGTTTTATCATCTCAGCTTGCTATGGTTATCATCTCAGCTTGTTTATGTTATCATCTCAGCTTGTTATGGTTATCATCTCAGCTTGCTATGGTTATCATCTCAGCTTGTTATGGTTATCATCTCCGCTGTTGTGTTATGGTTATCATCTCAGCTTGCTATGGTTATCACTAAGCTTGTTATGGTTTCAGCTAAGCTGTTATGGTATCATCTAGCTTGTTAGTTATCATTTCAGCTGCTATGGTTATCATCTCAGCTTGTTATGGTTATCATCTCAGCTTGTTATGGTTATCATCTCAGACTTGCTATGGTTTATCATCTCAGCTGTTATGGTTATCATCTCCGCTTGCTATGGTTATCATCTCAGCTGTTAGGTATCATTATCAGCTTGTTAGGTTATCATCTCAGCTTGTTAGGTTATCATCTCAGCTTGCTATGGTTATCATCTCAGCTTGCTATGGTTATCATCTCAGCTTGTTATGTTATCATCTCAGCTTGCTATGGTATCATCTCAGCTTGTAGTTCATCTCAGTTGTATGGTTATCATTCAGCTTGCTATGGTTATCATCTCAGTTGCTTTGGTATACTCTTCAGCTTGCTATGGTTATCCTCTCAGCTTGCTATGTATCAGCTAGCTTGTATGGTTATCGTAGCTTGCTAGGTTATCAGCTCAGTGCTATGGTATAGCTAAGCTTGTTATGGTTATCACTCAGCTTGCTATGGTTATCAGCTAAGCTTGTTAGGTATCATAAGCTTGCTATGGTTATCATGCTCAGTTGCTCTGGTTATCACAGCTGTTATGGTTATCACTCAGCTTGCTATGGTTATCATCCAGCAGTATGTTACATAGTTGCATGGTTATCATCTCAGCTGCTATGGTTCATCTCAGCTTGATGTATCATCATTCAGCTTGATGGTTATTCATCTCAGCTTGCTATGGTTACATCTCAGCTGCTATGGTTATCATTCAGCTTGTATAGTTATCAATCAGCTGCTAGTCTTCACTAGCTGCTATGGTTATCATACTCAGCTTGCTATGTTATCTATCAGCTTGTATAGATCATCTCAGCTTATGGTTATCATCTAGCTTGTTTGTATGGTTATCATCTCAGCTTGCTATGGTTATCATCTCAGCTTGTTAGGTTATCACTCTCAGTTGTTATGGTTTCATCACTCAGCTTCTATGGTATCATCTCAGCTGCTATGGTTATCATCTCAGCTTCTTGGTTATCATCTCAGTGGTTATGGTTATCATCTCAGCTTGCTATGGTTATCATCTCAGCTCATGGTTATATCTCAGCTGTTATGGTTATCATCTCAGCTTGCTTGGTTATCATCTCAGCTTCGTATGTATCATCAGTTGTTGGTTATATCTCAGCTTGCTAGTGGTTATCATCTCAGCTTGCTATGGTTATCATCTCAGTCGCTATGGTTACATCTCAGCTTGTTATGGTTATCATCTCAGCTTGCTATGGTTATCATCTCAGCTGCTTATGGTTATACCTCTCAGCTTGCTATGGTATAATTCTCAGCTTGCTATGGTTATCATCTCAGCTTGTTATGGTTATCATCTCAGCTTGCTATGTTATCATCTCAGCTGCTATGGTTAATCTTCAGCTTGCTATGGTTCATTCAGATTGCTATGGTTATTCATTCAGCTTGCTATGGTTATCATCTCAGCTTTCTATGGTTATCATATCAGCTTGCTATGGTTATCATCTCAGCTTGCTATGGTTTATCATCTCAGCTTGCTATGGTTATCATCTCAGCGTACTATGGTTATCCTCTCAGCTTGTTATGGTTATCATCTCAGCTTTACTATGGTTATATCACGCTTGCTATAGGTATCATCTAGCTGCTATGGTTATACATCTCAGCTTGCTATGGTTATCATCTAGCTTTCTATGGTTATCATCTCAGCTGCTATGGTATCCTGCTCACGGCTAGGTTTTATCCTTTCCATCATCAACCATGTTCCATCATCAACCATGTTCCATCATCAACTATGTTCCATTCTCCACCATGTTCCATTCTCCACCATGTTCCATCCTCCACCATGTTCCATCCTCCACCATGTTCCATCCTCCACCATGTTCCATCATCAACCATGTTCCATCATCAACCATGTTCCATCATCAACCATGTTCCATCCTCCACCATGTTCCATCCTCCACCATGTTCCATCCTCCACCATGTTCCATTCTTGTCCTTGCTCTCTGACCCAGTCCAGTCACCACCTACAGTAGACATTGGTACCTAACTGGCTTCCTCCAGGTTTGAAAAGGTCCAGCTGGTGGGTCAGAGAGATCCAGGTGGAGCCCATGGGACGTGTCCTACAGCCTAATCCTATGGACACATTTTCTCATCCTATCATTACTATGTTGGCACAGGGGCACAATTAAAGGCAAATGGGCTGATGTACCAAGAGGTGCAAATGTTTTCCTGTACTATCTGCCACGACCAATCAGCAGTTAGATCTGATCTGATCACATATGATTGGTTGGTGCAGATTAATAGTACAGAAAAACTTCATCCACATCCCCTGTACAGTACACGCATGTGCGCTATAGTCTATGAGGATACGGTCGGGCAATGTCGGAGGAAGCAGCGGAGATGTGGGACCTTGTGTAAGTTTAACACTTTCCCTGCCTGCTCCTGTTTGATTTATTGAAGATGCGGAGGTTAGACGTTGCTCCTTTAACTCCTGTTTTCTCATTGGACGTACCCTTTAAAGGGGAAGTTACCTTTGTAATTTAACTATTTATTTCTGGAGAACAGAATGTAATCTCTATTTAGGATTTTTAAATTGAATCCTATTTACCGCTCCTCTCTGCAGCCTGGACTGACCTCCCATGTCCTGAGATTAATGGAAACTCAAAAATTCTTAACATGAGAAAAAATATGTCAACTTCCCCTTTAAAGCCGAACGGTGCTTCCATCCAGCCAGATAGCCCCAGGCTATACATGTCGGTCATCCAGACAGTGGAATCCATTAGGAGGATGGAAAACAGATCATGTTATATAAGCAGGGCCCAGTTTAAGGCCATGGGGTGATCTCGTTACATCACGCTGGTTTATATCTGTGCTGGGGGGGGTCAATGACCTTCACGTGTCTTTACAGAGGGGAACAGACATTGGGATTGATCTGATATTTGTGCTATTAGATACAGTGTGATCACGGGATGGGTAATTGTTCATACTGTAAGGAACATTCTACATAGCGCTATACATACTGTCTGTAAGGGAATCGATATGGCAGCTCTCTGTGACATTATATGGGTGTCCCCAGATTGTTTCATTCCATAAGTTCTGCTAAACAATGAACTTTGCCTTTAATTGTGTTTCGGTTCTTTCTATGAGTATCACGTGTCCATAGGTGAGTGTCCCTGTCTGACTCTCTCGTGTAATTTAAAGGGCAAGTTTGGTACATGCTATTGAAACTGCCGTCACCAATCGGATGTTGTCTAACTGCAGTGGACCTGTAATAAACTTTCGTCTGATTGGTCACCGTGGAGGAATAGCACTGGCGGACGGTTGCTCGCCTGATTCCATAAGCATGTTCGCGTCACACTAACTCTGGGTGCGAATTTTACTTTGTGCTTGGGTAACGATCTCTGGAATCAAATTCAATATTTCTATATTATAGTAATATAATAATAATAATAATATACTGTACTTATAATATAATATAAATGGGTTTTTTTTAACTTGCGGTTATTCTGTTATTGTATAAAAGGCCCATTGCACCATGGGAATTCTGTTCGGTGACCTCATTGGTCAGTTCGATGACTCATTGGTACCTTAACCTGATTTATATGTTGAACAGGCAGTTGGACTGTCCCATTATTCTGTGGATGTAGGGATGCCAGTTTTGCCTCCGGTACCTGCTGCCGCACCATCACCAGCGGTCCAAATCGCCAAGGAAACAGTCCCAGTCGCACCAGCGCAAGAACCAATCCCAGCAACGTCTTACAAGCAGACAATGACCGACGTGTCCTTACCCATTACTCCTCTTCCAGTCGACGGCCCTCAGCCTGAAATTTCACAGCCCTTTCCACCATCTTCTCAGATCCTTGGGGAATCCAGCCAAGAGGTAACTGAACATTGCTCCGGTTATCCTGGAATTTAACTAATGAGCTCTACCGATTTATTGTACATGTCAGGAACAAAGTACAGGGGATACGCACTCAATTGTGTTATAACTCCATTATTGTGACCTGCATATCACAATTGAGTGCGTATTCCCTGTAATTTGTTCCTGACATGTGGATTCCACTGCCAGTGGTTAAGCAGGTTGGGGAGGCAGCATCATTGAAGATTAACAGAGAAGGTGTGTGGGGAGAAAAGACCTGAGCTGATAACCATAGCAAGCTGAGCTGATAACCATAGCAAGCTGAGCTGATAACCATAGCAAGCTGAGATGATAACCATAGCAAGCTGAGATGATAACCATAACAAGCTGAGATGTTAACCATAGCAAGCTGAGCTGATAACCATAGCAAGCTGAGATGATAACCATAGCAAGCTGAGATGATAACCATAGCAAGCTGAGATGATAACCATAACAAGCTGAGATGATAACCATAGCAAGCTGAGATGAGAACCAAGCAAGTGAGATGTTAACCATAGCAAGCTGAGATGATAACCATAACAAGTGGAGATGATAACTATAGCAAGCTGAGATGATAACCATAGCAAGCTGAGATGATAACCATAACAAGCTGAGATGATAACCATAGCAAGCTGAGATGATAACCATAACAAGCTGAGATGATAACCATAGCAAGCTGAGATGATAACCATAACAAGTGGAGATAACTATAGCAAGCTGAGATGATAACTATAGCAAGCTGAGATGATAACCATAGCAAGCTGAGATGATAACCATAACAAGTGGAGATGATAACTATAGCAAGCTGAGATGATAACCATAAGCAGTGAGATGTACCATAGCAAGCTGAGATGATAACCATAACAAGCTGAGATGATATTAGACAAGCTGAGATGAAAACCATAGCAAGCTGGAGATGATAACCATAGCAAGCTGAGATGATAACCATGAAGCTGAGAGATTAACCATAGCAAGCTGAGATGATAACCATAGCAAGCTGAGATGTTAACCATAGCAAGCTGAGATGATAACCATAGCAAGCTGAGATGATAACCATACCAAGCTGAGCTGATAACCATAGCAAGTGGAGATGATAACTATAGCAAGCTGAGATGATAACCATAGCAAGCTGAGATGATAACCATAGCAAGCTGAGATGTTAACCATAGCAAGCTGAGATGATAACTATAACAAGCTGAGATGATAACTATAGCAAGTGAGATGATAACCATAGCAAGCTGATGATGATAAACATACAGCTGAGATGATAACATAGCAAGCGATGATAACCTGCAGATGAGATGAAAACCATAGAGCGAGATGATAACCATAGCAGCTGAGATGATAACCATAGCAAGCTGAGATGATAAACCATAGCAAGCTGAGATGATAACCATAACAAGCTGAGCATGATAACCTAGCAAGTGAGAGATAACCATAGCAAGCTGAGAGGATAACCATAGCAAGCTGAAGAGGATGAACCATAGCAAGCTGAGATGATAACCATAGCAAGCTGAGATGATAACCATAGCAAGTGAGATGAAACATGAGCAGCTGAGATGATAACCATAGCAAGCTGAGATGATAACCATAGCAAGCTGAGATGATAACCATAGCAAGCTGAGATGATAACCATAGCAAGCTGAGATGATAACATAGCAAGCTGAGATGAACCCTAGCAAGTGAGATGATAACATAGCAAGCTGAGATGATAACATAGCAAGCTGAGATGATAAAACCATGAAAGCTGAGATGATAACCATAACAAGCTGAGATGATAACCATAGCAAGCTGGATGAAACATAGCAAGCTGAGGATAACCATAGCAAGCTGAGATGATACCTAGAAGCGGATGATAACCATAGCAAGCTGAGATGATAACCATAGCAAGTGAGATGATAACCATAACAAGCTGAGATGATAACCATAACAAGCTGAGATGATAACCTAGCAAGCTGAGATGATAACTATAACAAGCTGAGATGATAACCATAGCAAGCTGAGATGATACTATAGAAGCATGAACTGATACATACAAGCAGATGATAACATAGCAAGCGAGATGATAACCATAGCAAGCGAGATGATAACCATAGCAAGCTGAGATGATAACATAGCAAGCTGAGATGGATAACTATAGCAAGCTGAGATGATAACCATAGCAAGCTGAGATGATAACCATAAAACAAGTGAGATGATAACCATAGCAGCTGAGATGATAACCATAGCAAGCTGAGATGATAACTATAAAACAAGCTGAGATGATAACCATAAAGTGAGATGATACCATAGCAAGTGAGATGATAACCATAGCAAGCTGAGATGATAATATAACAAGCTGAGATGATTCCCATAGCAAGCTGAGATGACTCCCATAAGCAAGCTGAGATAACTCCCATAACAAGCTGAGATGATTCCCATACCAAGCTGAGATGATACCCATAGCAAGCTGAGATGATAACCATAGCAAGCTGAGATGATAACCATAGCAAGCTGAGATGATAACCATAGCAAGCTGAGATGATAACCATAGCAAGCTGAGATGATAACCATAAGCTGAGAAGATAACCATAGCAAGCTGAGATGATAACCATACGCGAGATGATAACTATAACAAGCTGAGATGATAACCATAGCAAGCTGAGATGATAACCATAAGCTGAGAGGATAACCATAGCAAGCTGAGATGATAACCATAGAAGCTGAGATGATAACCATAACAAGCTGAGATGATAACCATAGCAAGCTGAGATGATAACCATAGCAAGCTGAGATGATAACCATAGCAAGCTGAGATGATAACCATAACAAGCTGAGATGATAACCATAGCAAGCTGAGATGATAACTATAACAAGCTGAGATGATAACCATAGCAAGCTGAGATGATAACCATAGCAAGCTGAGATGATAACCATAGCAAGGAGTGAACCATAGCAAGTGAGTGATAACCATAGCAAGTGAGATGATAACCATAGCAAGCTGAGATGATAACCATAGCAAGCTGAGGATGATAACCATAGCAAGCTGAGATGATAACCCATAAACAAGCTGAGATGATAACCATAGCAAGCTGAGATGATAACCATAGCAAGCTGAGATGATAACCATAGCAAGATGAGTGATAACCATAGCAAGCTGAGATGATAACCAGAACAGTGAGATGGAAACCATAGCAAGCTGAGATGATAACCATACAAGCTGAGATGAACCATAGCAAGCTGAGATGATAACCATAGCAAGCTGAGATGATAACCATAGAAGTGAGAGATAACATGAAAGTGAGATGATAACATAGCAAGCTGAGATGATAACCATAACAAGCTGAGATGATAACCATAGCAAGCTGAGATGTATAACCATAACAAGCTGAGATGATAACCATACAAGCTGAGATGATAACATAACAAGCTGAGATGATAACCATTAACAAGCTGAGATGATAACCATAGCAAGCTGAGATGATAACCATAGCAAGCTGAGATGATAACCATACATAGCAAGCTGAGATGATAACCATAGCAAGCTGAGATGATAACCATAAGCTGAGAGGATAACCATAGCAAGCTGAGATGATAACCATAGCAAGCTGAGATGATAACCATAACAAGCTGAGATGATAACCATAGCAAGCTGAGATGATAACCATAACAAGCTGAGATGATAACCATAGCAAGCTGAGATGATAACCATAGCAAGCTGAGATGATAACCATAACAAGCTGAGTGAATAACCATACAAGTGAGATGAAACCATAACATGCTGAGCTGATAACCATAGCACGCTTAGCTGATAACCATAACAAGCTAGTGATAACAACAAGCTGAGATGTAACCATAGAAGCTGAGATAATAACCATAGCAAGCGAGATGATAACCATAGCAAGCTGAGATGATAACCATAGCAAGCTGAGGATAGATAACCATAGAAGCTGAGAGGATAACCATAGCAAGTGAGAGATAACCATAGAAAGCTGAGATGATAACCATAGCAAGCTGAGATGATAACCATAGCAAGCTGAGATGATAACTATAGCAAGCTGAGATGATAACCATAGTAAGCTGAGATGATAACCATAACAAGCTGAGAGGATAACCATAGTAAGCTGAGATGACATGAAAGCCGAGATACCAGCAAGCTGAGATGATAACCATAGCAGGTGAGATGATAACCATAGCAAGCTGAGATGATAACCATAAGCTGAGAAGATAACCATAGCAAGCTGAGATGATAACCATAAGCTGAGATGATAACTATAACAAGCTGAGATGATAACCATAGCAAGCTGAGATGATAACCATAAGCTGAGAGGATAACCATAGCAAGCGGAGATGATAAACCATAGCAAGCTGAGATGATAACCATAAAAGCTGAGATGATAACCATAGCAAGCTGAATGATAACCATAGCAAGCTGAGATGATAACCATAGCAAGCTGAGATGATAACCATAAACAGCTGAGATGATAACCATAGCAAGCTGAGATGATAACTATAACAAGTGAGATGATAACCATAGCAAGCTGAGATGTAACCATAGCAAGCTGAGATGATATAACCATAGCAAGCTGAGATTATAACCATGCAAGCTGAGATGTAACCATAGCAAGCTGAGATGATAACCATAGCAAGCTGAGATGATAACCATAGCAAGCTGAGATGATAACCATAGCAAGCTGAGATGATAACCATAACAAGTGAGAGATAACCTAGCAAGCTGAGATGATAACCATAGCAAGCTGAGATGAAACCATAGCAAGCTGAGATGATAACCATAGCAAGCTGAGATGATAACATAACAAGCGAGAGATAACCATAGCAAGCTGAGATGATAACCATAACAGCTGAGATGATAACCATAGCAAGCTGAGATGATAACCATAGCAAGCTGAGATGATAACCATAGCAAGCTGAGATGATAACCATAGAAAGCTGAGATGATAACCATAGCAAGCTGAGATGATAACCATAACAAGCTGAGATGATAACCATAGCAAGCTGAGATGATAACCATAACAAGTGAGATGATAACCATAACAAGCTGAGATGATAACCATAACAAGCTGAGATGATAACCATAACAAGCTGAGATGATAACCATAGAAGCGAGATGATAAACCATAGCAAGCTGAGATGAAACCATAGCAAGCTGAGATGATAAACCATAGCAAGCTGAGATGATAACCATAGCAAGCAGATGTAACATAAGCTGAGAGATAACCATAGCAAGCTGAGATGATAACCATAGCAAGCTGAGATGATAACCATAACAAGCTGAGATGATGATAACCATAGCAAGCTGAGATGATAACCATAACAAGCTGAGATGATAACCATAGCAAGCTGAGATGATAACCATAACAAGCTGAGATGATAACCATAACAAGCTGAGATGATAACCATAACATGCTGAGCTGATAACCATAGCAAGCTTAGCTGATAACCATAACAAGCTTAGCTGATAACCATAACAAGCTGAGATGTTAACCATAGCAAGCTGAGATAATAACCATAGCAAGCTGAGATGATAACCATAGCAAGCTGAGATGATAACCATAGCAAGCTGAGAGGATAACCATAGTAAGCTGAGAGGATAACCATAGCAAGCTGAGATGATAACCATAGAAAGCTGAGATGATAACCATAGCAAGCTGAGATGATAACCATAGCAAGCTGAGATGATAACTATAGCAGCTGAGATGATAACCTTAAGTGAGATGATAACCATAAACAAGCTGAGAGGAAACAATAAGCTGAGATGATAACCATAGCAAGCTGAGATGATAACCATAGCAAGCTGAGATGATAAACCATAGCAGTGAGATGATAACCATAGCAAGCTGAGATGATAACCTAGCAGTGAGATGATAACCATAGCAAGTGAGTGATAAACATAGCAAGCTGAGAGGATAACAAGAACTGAGATGATAACCAAGCAAGCTGAGATGATAACCATAACAAGCTGAGATGATAACCATAGCAAGCTGAGATGATAACCATAGCAAGCTGAGAGGATAACCATAGCAAGCTGAGAGGATAAACCATAGCAAGCTGAGATGATAACCATAACAAGCTGAGATGTTAACCATAGCAAGCTGAGATGATAACCATAGCAAGCTGAGATGATAACCATAGCAAGCTGAGATGATAACCATAACAAGCTGAGAGGATAACCATAGTAAGCTGAGATGATAACCATAGCAAGCTGAGATGATAACCATAACAAGCTGAGATGATAACCATAACAAGCTGAGATGATAACCATAGCAAGCTGAGATGATAACCATACATGAGATGAACCATGTAAGCTGAGATGATAACCTAGCAAGCTGAGATGATAACCATACAAGCTGAGATGATAACCATAACAAGCTGAGATGATAACCATAACAGCTGAGATGATAACCATAGCAAGCTGAGATGATAACCATAACAAGCTGAGATGATAACCATAACAAGCTGAGATGATAACTATAACAAGCTGAGATGATAACCATAGCAAGCTGAGATGATAACCATAGCAAGCTGAGATGATAACCATAGCAAGCTGAGATGATAACTATAGCAAGCTGAGATGATAACCATAGCAAGCTGAGATGGTAACCATAGCAAGCTGAGATGATAACCATAACAAGCTGAGATGATAACCATAACAAGCTGAGATGATAACCATAGCAAGCTGAGATGATAACCATAGCAAGCTTAGCTGATAACCATAACATGCTGAGATGATAACCATAGCAAGCTGAGCTGATAACCATAACAAGCTTAGCTGATAACCATAGCAAGCTGAGCTGATAACCATAGCAAGCTTAGCTGATAACCATAACAAGCTTAGCTGATAACCATAGCAAGCTGAGCTGATAACCATAACAAGCTTAGCTGATAACCATAGCAAGCTGAGCTGATAACCATAGCAAGCTTAGCGATAACCATAAAGCTAGTGATAACCATAGCAAGCTGAGAGGTAACATAGCAAGCTGAGAGGATAACCATAGCAGCTGAGATGTAACCATAGCAGCTGAGATGATAACCAAACAAGCTGAGATGATAACTATAAAAGCTGAGATGATAACCATAGCAAGCTGAGATGATAACCATAACAAGTAGATGTAAAACCATAGCAAGCTGAGATGATAACCAGAACAAGCTGAGATGATAACCATAACAAGCTGAGATGATAACCATAACAAGCTGAGATTGATAACTATAAACTAAGCTGAGATGATAACCAGAGCAAGCATGAGATGATAACCATACACAAGCTGAGATGTATAACATAGCAAGCTGAGATGATAACCATAAAACAAGCTGAGATGATAACCATAACAAGCTGAGATGATAACCATAGCAAGCTGAGAATGATAACTATAACAAGCTGAGATGATAACCATAACAAGCTTAGCTGATAACCATAACAAGCTTAGCTGATAACCATAGCAAGCTGAGATGATAACCATAACAAGCTGAGATGATAACCATAACAAGCTGAGATGATAACCATAGCAAGCTGAGAGATGATGATAACCATAACAAGCTGAGATGATAACCATAACAAGCTGAGATGATAACCATAGCAAGCTGAGATGATAACATAAAAGCTGAGATGATAACCATAGCAAGCTGAGATGATAACCATAACAAGCTGAGATGATAACCATAACAAGCTGAGATGATAACCATAGCAAGCTGAGCTGATAACCATAGCAAGCTGAGATGATAACCATAGCAAGCTGAGCTGATAACCATAGCAAGTTGAGATGATAACCATAGCAAGCTGAGATGATAACCATAGCAAGCTGAGCTGATAACCATAACAAGCGGAGATGATAACCATAGCAAGCTGAGCTGATAACCATAACAAGCTGAGATGATAACCATAGCAAGCTGAGCTGATAACCATAGCAAGCTGAGCTGATAACCATAACAAGCTGAGATGATAACCATAGCAAGCTGAGCTGATAACCATAGCAAGCTGAATGTAACATGAGAGATGATAACCATAACAAGCTGAGATGATAGATGATAACCATAGCAAGCTGAGATGATAACCATAGCAAGCTGAGATGATAACCATAGCAAGCTGAGCTGATAACCATAGCAAGCTGAGATGATAACCATAACAAGCTGAGCTGATAACCATAGCAAGCTGAGATGATAACCATAACAAGCTGAGATGATAACCATAGCAAGCTGAGATGATAACCATAACAAGCTGAGATGATAACCATAACAAGCTGAGATGATAACCATAGCAAGCTGAGCTGAGAAGCATAGCAAGCTGAGATGATAACCATAACAAGCTGAGCTGATAACCATAGCAAGCTGAGATGATAACCATAACAAGCTGAGATGATAACCATAACAAGCTGAGATGATAACCATAGCAAGCTGAGCTGAGAAGCATAGCAAGCTGAGATGATAACCATAGCAAGCTGAGCTGATAACCATGCAAGCTGAGATGATAACCATAAACAAGCTGAGTGATAACCATAGCAAGCTGAGATGATAACCATAGCTAAGCTGAGCTGATAACCTAACAAGCGAGAATGATAAACCTAGCAAGCTGAGATGATAACCATAGCAAGCTGAGATGATAACCATAACAGCTGAGATGATAAACCATAAACAAGCTGAGCTGATAACCATAGCAGCTGAGAGGATAACCTAACAAGCTGAGATGATAACCATAACAAGCTGAGATGATAACCATAGCAAGCTGAGATGAAGCAAGCAAGCTGAGATGATAACAATAGCAAGCTGAGTGATAACCATAGCAAGCTGAGATGATAACCATAGTAAGCTGAGATGAAACCATACCAGCTGAGATGATAACCATAGTAAGCTGGATGATTAACATAACAAGCTGAGATGATAACCATAACAAGCTGAGATACCATAACAAGTGAGGATGATAACCATAGCAAGCTGAGATGATAACCATAACAAGCTGAGATGATAACCATAGAGCAGTGAGATATAACCATAACAAGCTGGATGATAACCATACAAGTGAGATGATAAACCATAAGCTAAGCTGAGATGATAACCCAGAAACAAGCTGAGATGATAACCATAACAAGCTGTGAGATGATAAACCATAGCAAGCTGAAGAGCATAGCTAAGCATAAACAAAGCTGAGATGATAACCATAACAAGCTGAGATGATAACCATAGCAAAAGCTGAGTGAAAACCATAGCAAGCTGAGAGAGAAGCATAGCAAGCTGAGATGATAACCATAGCAAGCTGAGATGATAACCATAACAAGCTGAGATGATAACATAACAAGCTGAGATGATAAACCATAGCAAGCTGGAGATGATACAAACATAACAAGCTGAGATGATAACCATAGCAAGCTGAGATGATGAACCATAGCAAGCTGAGATGATAACCATAACAAGCTGAGATGATAACCATAACAAGCTGAGATGTGATAACCATAGCAAGTGAGATGATAACCATAAAAGCTGAGATGATAACCATAGCAAGCTGAGATGATAACCATAGCAAGCTGAGATGATAACCAGAACAAGATGAGATGAAACCATAACAAGCTGAGATGATAACCATAGCAAGCTGAGATGATAACCATAGCAAGCTGAGATGATAACCATAACAAGCTGAGATGATAACCACAGCAAGCTGAGATGATAACCATAACAAGCTGAGATGATAACCATAGCAAGCTGAGCTGAGAAGCATAGCAAGGATTAGGATATTTCCTATTTCTGAAAGCAGCTTGCTCTAGTTGTCATCTCCGCTATAACCGTGGTTAACATGTCAGTTATCACCTTTTCATCGCTATAATTCTTTTTCAACTGACTAACATGATAGGACATCTTTCAGGCCCATAGGCTGTCCATACACCATCTTAATAATGTTTCCTTTCTGTATCACGGTTTGTGATTGATGTTATCGTAATAACAAACATAAAATGATCGGCCCGGCTGGTTTTGAAAACAGCGCAGGGATGTCGGGAGCAGTGGAGTAACTAGGAATCACTGGGGCCCTGCAAAACTGTGATGGGGCCCCTATCCATGCTTCATCCACAGTGGTGTTCTGCGAGGAGGCTATATCTGTTATTGGAAAAATAAAAAGATAGGGCCCCCCTGGCTTCCTTCGTAGTTACCCCCCTACGCCCGGCGTATGTAAGGATCCCATATAATTAGATAAGTTATTATGAACAATAACTTCAGAGCCACTATAAAGACTTTCCCTGTGTGGAGTTTGGATATTGTGGAAGCTCCATCTGATCAGTTCTAGTTACTGTTCTATATAAAGCGCCGACATTATGTTCTGCCAATAAACACTTTCTATTTATTTATCTCTTTTAAGGAACCAAATATTCAGGAGAGTTTGGTGACCTCTGCACAGAGTTGTGACAGGTAAGTGCTCCTTCACCTTTGCTATGGGGACCTTTAATCCCTGGGGGTTGGACGGTGGGTACAGTGTAGGTACAGTGTGGGTACAGTGTAGGTACAGTGTGGGTACAGTGTGGGTACAGTGTGGGTACAGTGTAGATACAGTGTGGGTACAGTGTAGGTACAGTGTGGGTACAGTGTGGGTACAGTGTAGGTACAGTGTGGGTACAGTGTAGGTACAGTGTAGATACAGTGAAGGTACAGTGTGGGTACAGTGTGGGCGCAACCACAAAGCCGCTCTCTGCACTAAATAAAATAACCTAAGATTAGATCCGGCACTAGCAAAGTATATTGCCAAAATTGGCCAGGTGCTTAAAGGACAACTAAAGCCACAGAACAACACTGAACCAGGAGGTAGAACACCTTGATATAAAACCAGTAATCTGTGTCTTACCTCTCATTTTGATATGGGTGCTGGGAAATTTACCTAAATAACATATGGTTTGTGCTTTACTTCCCAGCATTCTAATATCACACAGTTTGGTCAACGACCATTATGTTCTGCACATGCTCAGTCCTTAGCTATGGCAGGAACTGGTTACAGTTGGTCACACCCATTAATAATCTCTAGCCAATCCTTTTACTGGACAGATGCAACAAGGAAGCATGTGACTGAGGTCAGGGGGTGTGGTCTGACCCTGCCCATACACACAGATACTTCATCCAGTTCTTAACAGGCTTACATTTACTTTAATACAATTTACTGGAGTGAAATTTTATAGCTTATTGGTGTTTTTAGGGGGGTTTATTTTCAGATTCTAGAGTATAAAAAATTGGGTTTACTTCCCCTTTAAATAGGTAAAATACCAGTCAATATAAACAGACGAGAAACAGACCTACAGATCTGTTATAAATTCCTTTATTAAATCTGGAAATGTCTTATTTAAATTTTATTGGTCACCCCAAAAACTACAAAGTGTAACATTTCAACTAAACACATATTGAGCAATATAACTCCACCAATAAAACGCACTGCTAAATATGGATTTACACGTTGTAGTAAGTTTGTTTTAATGAGACATTTCCAGATTTAATAAAGGAATTTTTTTCTATTTCTCATCTGTTTATATTGACTCAATGTGGGTTTATTCATGGATTAACACATGCAGTTACCAGGAACATGATAGGGGGCGCTATTAGCTATCGGTGACGTACTTCAGGCTTCTGATAGACCCAACGGCAGTTTTATTTTGTGATTTCCAAACAATTTAAAGGATTTTCCTTCCGAACCTCCGGGAAACACAATAAAATCTCCAGGGGCGGAAATAAAATGGGGACCTGGTTAGAATCTGTTCACATTGATTTCCAGAGGGACCTCAGGTTGTTTCCTATTTAAAGTTACGCAGGTTCAGATGCTGCGTCTGGAAGAGAAATGAGTGATGGTGGCGAATTCGGTCACGGGAAACAGGAAGGAAAGCCAGCCAGAAGACATCACCGCAGGTCTTCCCGTACCCGGTCGCGACAGGAAAGGACCAATAAACCAAAGCTGACTATTCTTAATGTAAGTTTGGGTTTTACCATCAATGGCCAGCGCTTCCTTTTCCTTTTACCAATACGTTTGGTTCTTTTGTAGGTTTCTAACACCGGGGACAAGATGGTGGAATGTCAGCTGGAGACCCATAACCATAAAATGGTAACGTTCAAATTCGACTTGGATGGTGATGCACCAGAGGAGATCGCTACGTATATGGTAAGTGAAATGACCATGTGCATTATGGGTCGGTTTCATATTCAGAACCCACATTGACTGGAACTTGTTATCTGTAGAGTCCAACAAGAGGTGCCCATTCGGTCAGTCATGGCTGTGACATTGGACATTAATACCAATGATTGACTGCAACCATCTTCCTGGGGGGTGTTTAGGTTCTGTAACAGTCCTTCTTCTTCCCAGGATGCACCACTCCCTTGGAATGTTCCTAACAGTAATTCCTACTGATTGGCTGTTGAAAGGGTCACACATGCTCAGATCTCTACTGAGCAACTGAATCCACCCAGGGACGGGGGGACATAACAGATACTGTTAAGGGTCCGGCAAAGTGGAAGTGACTGGATGGGCAGACTATGGTGAATGGAATTAGAAAATGTATATTTACTGAACTTCCCCTTTAACTGTATATTCTGGTTGAACTCGCCTGGGATTTATTATGTTAAACCATTTTTTTCCCATTGATGTATTCAGGGATAAAACTGATTCTGCCTATTGTGAAACTGATACGATTAACTTTAAAGGGACGTGCAATTTAATTAGCGCTTTATGAGCAGTTCCAATGTTCTTCAATGTATTTAACCATTGTCATGCTGAGCTTGTTCATGCATTAACTTTGGGGGGTCAGTTACCCTTTAATCCACACTGCCCGTAATTAAATATTTGAAATCTTTTTTTTTTGTCCTTAATAAACTAAATTTAAACAAATCCAAGATAAGTGAATGACGTTCCTGAACTGCAATTCTCTGTCGTAGGTGGAAAATGAATTTATACTGCAGATTGAGAAGGAAATCTTTATTGAACAGATGAAAGACGTTATAGACAAGGCAGAGGACATGCTGAGTGAGGACACGGAAGGGGAGAGAAGCTCCGATCAAGGGGCGAGTCCCCCGCAAGCAGATTCTGTTCGGAGGGAGACTGGGGAGGTGGGTGCTTATCTACAATGGATGTGTACGGCGTTCTGATTGAACACTACAAGCACTGGGTTATGGAAGGTATTTTCATGGTCATCTACAAAACACCCTTTATATATGGGCGGAATGTATGTATTTTATTTCTTATACAGCGCTACATATTCCGCAGCGCTTTACAATTAATTACTCAACTGACATCAGGCCCTGCCCTGAAGAGCTTACAATCTAATCACTTTATGTACACATACAACCTATCAGTGTGTCTTTATGATTGTGGGGGAAACCGGAGTGCCCGGAGGAAACACACGCAAGCACGGGGAGAACATACAAACTCCTTGCAGACGTGTCCAAGGTTGGAATCGAACTCAGGACCTCAGAGCTGCAAGGGATCCGTCTAACCACTGAGCCACCGTACTGCCCATGTGAGACAAAATGGATTCCTGGTTTCCTACTGACATCTGTGACACTATTTCTTGGTTTCCTCGTATTCTCCTGCTTGTTAGATACAACTCTGGACACACTCCCCAGTAATTTCTATCCCCCTGTTTGACCCCCCGGGCTGGTCTCTTCTGGGCCTGTCTGAGCAATTATGAAATGAATCAGTGTATCTGAGAGTAAAGACATAGTTAGAAATATTAGAACCCGTCCAGACGTCTCTAGGTTAATTCTCCAGAATATAGTGAAAAGAAATAAAGATCTTCCTGCACAGACTTCGAACTACAGGGGGCGCCAGTCTATTGAAACTTTAACTGCTGTCACATTGTAGCCCTTTCCTTGAAACGCCCCTTTATATGCACAATTACACAATATTATAGGACACGACTCGCTAGCTATTCTATTTGGGGTGCCATCTTGGTTTCACTCTGAGCTTTCTACATGGTGTAAATTAGTAGGAATCGTAAACACCATTACTCACCCATGACCATCCCTACAGACTCAGCACCTGACAGATTCGTTGTACCACTTAAAATCCGTAAATCCTCGCCAGTGTTTAGTGAACTAGGAGGTTTGTTTCCCTTTAATACTGAGTGGACCAATGGCCTTTCTGCCATCTAGACTGGAAACAGAATGGTAGGAATGGAAATAGAATGTCACATGACTTCCTGGATGGGGAGGAAATAGAATGGGGTACACACAGTGACAATCTGGGAGATTCCCTCTATTATCTGTAGGCTGGGTACACACAGTGACAATCTGGGAGATTCCCTCTATTATCTGTAGGCTGGGTACACACAGTGACAATTGAGCGGTTGGTCGGTGAAAGTAGTCAATAGGAAACCATACGATCGACTGTAATTTACCGGCATGTCTGACGGTGCGATATAGGATGAATTTCGTCTGCATCACCACAATATTTTAACACGACCAACCGATATACAGAAATATCTGCTCATGTGTACCCAGCCTTTTAACTGTTGTTACACACAGTCGTGATATTAAATATACAGACACACGCACTAACGTTCGCAGGGGTCCATATATTACATTTCGGGGGAAATGTTAAAGTTCGATGTCTGCATTGGAAACGGTAGTTTTGTCTGTACACATATTAGCAGAAAGGAAACATTGGTACAGACAGGATTGGGGCGTCACCGCTAACGTGCCTAGTGTTAGGTCCACACTACAAACTGATTGGTTCTCGGCTGGTCAGAATAACAATAGACACAATGAACCAATCCAATGGAACGTTATCAAGGCAGCCGGCCAATTGGGTTGAAATACGGGACTGTGTGTAACTTATACACAAGACCATTCATTGATCATTTCATGTATGGGTTAACATTGTTTTAATGGAACATAATAACCGGTCGTTATAGCGTATCCTCTACGAAACCATAATCATTCATTAAAGGACATTTCATTGGTGTAAATCTAAACTATCACATTATAGAGAATAATTTGTGTGTTAAAGGAAAAGTACAACCAAAAATGTTGTAAGAATGATCACTAGCCAAGAGATCTTGTAGCTTCTTAAGGTTCGTACACACATGCGAACCGCGACGCACGGTGTTTAGGAACAAACGTTTCATCCGATAATCGGTATGTAGGCACTTTATCGGCTGTTCGTTCTGAGATCTGCCAGGTCGGTAGGTCAGCGATCAGCCAATACAGTGCCTACACATGGGCTGACTATCGGCCGAAACGTTCGTTCCTACACATCGGGACCCTTTATTGCCGGACTCCATTAGACACACAATGTGCGTCACTATAACAGTAATCTAAACCAACAATGTTCCATTGATTACCATGGACCTCAAAATCCTATAATAGTTCTATAATATCCACCCAGAGAAAGACAATGAGTCAGGAATAGAGACGGCGAGCACAAAATGTTTATTTTGTATTACTAATATACAATATTGAGGATTTAGTGCCACTGACATTGTCAGCAAATAGGGGAGAGGGAGGGGGTCTGTACAACAGGCGGGGGAAGGGGGGTCTGTACAATAGGCGGGGGTAGGGTGGTCTGTACAACAGGCGGGGGAAGGGGGGTCTGTACAACAGGCGGGGGGGCATGATTAAATTCAGTGCAAGCAGACTGGGGACTTCCCACAGTTCATTAAATATCCAGTCTAAAAACAAGAACAGAAAAGTCTTTAGGACCCTGCGGCAGACGACTCTGCATAGATCATTTCCCATAGACAGTGAGAGGACTATACAATTCACAGCTTGGCAGCGTAGAGGGGAGACCAGCCCCTTGGCAGAGGTCATTGGGGGTTAACATGGGGAAGGAGAGGGGTCCTTGTGTGGGGACCCTGTAACAGGTTTCTCTATGGTTCATTGCAGGAAGTGCCCTGTGCAAAGGAAACCAGTGGTGATGCCATAAAGGTTATCGTGGGGGGCTCTGTGCTGGTGGGACCCCATTTGTTTGGTGCTAGTGACTCCCACCACCAGGATTCATTCCCCACAGTTCCAATTCTTTGGTGCTAAACACAGACGGACAGACAGAACAAGCAGAAGACGACAATCTGTGCAGCTGTGACATGATCATTAAAGGGAGTGTCAGTGTCATTAAAGGGAGTGAGAGGGACGTGTCTAAGGCTTCAAACTTTGTTACTGTGAACCTGGAACTTGTCCTGTTATTACGACAGAAAACCAGACGTTACTCTGAGACCTTCACCTATTAAAACCGTGTCAGATCGACCAATCACCCCGTGGAGGGTAATGCAAAGGAAAGGGTTAATAGCAGGAACATTGGCACTTAATATAAGGAGCAGATTAACTCTGTACATCATGTACCCCAACAGCCAATCAGCTCATCCTCTGTTATGCAGTTATTTCAATGCATCACCCACAACAGCCAATCAGCTCATCCTCTGTAATGCAGTTATTTCAATGCATCACCCCCAACAGCCAATCAGCTCGTCTGCTGTAATGCAGCCAACAGCCAATCAGCTCGTCTGCTGTAATGCAGTTATTCCAATGCATCACCACCAACAGCCAATTCAGTCGTTGCTGAATGCAGTTATTCCAATGCATCACCCCCAACAGCCAATCAGCTCGTCTGCTGTAATGCAGTTATTCCAATGCATCACCCCCAACAGCCAATCATCTCATCCTCTGTAATGCAGTTATTTCAATGCATCACCCCCAACAGCCAATCATCTCATCCTCTGTAATGCAGTTATCCAATGCATCACCCCCAACAGCCAATCATCTCATCCTCTGTAATGCAGTTATTCCAATGCATCACCACCAACAGCCAATCAGCTCGTCTGCTGTAATGCAGTTATTCAATGCATCACCACCAACAGCCAATCAGCTCGTCTGCTGTAATGCAGTTATTCCAATGCATCACCCCAACAGCCAATCATCTCATCCTCTGTAATGCAGTTATTTCAATGCATCACCCCCAACAGCCAATCAGCACGTCTGCTGTAATGCAGTTATTCCAATGCATCAACCCCAACAGCCAATCATCTCATCTCTGTAATGCAGTTATTTCAATGCATCACCCCAACAGCCAATCATCTCATCCTCTGTAATGCAGTTATTTCAATGCATCACCCCCAACAGCCAATCATCTCATCCTCTGTAATGCAGTTATTTCAATGCATCACCCCCAACAGCCAATCATCTCATCCTCTGTAATGCAGTTATTTCAATGCATCACCCCCAACAGCCAATCATCTCATCCTCTGTAATGCAGTTATTTCAAGCATCACCCAACAGCCAATCAGACGTCTGCTGTAAGCAGTTATTCCAATGCATCACCCCCAACAGCCAATCAGCTCGTCTGCTTAATGCAGTTATTCCAATGCATCACCCCAACAGCCAATCAGTCGTCTGCTGTAATGCAGTTATTCCAATGCATCACCCCCCAACAGCCAATCAGCTCGTCTGCTGTAATGCAGTTATACCAATGCATCACCCCAACAGCCAATCAGCTGTCTGCTGTAATGCAGTTATCCAATGCATCACCACCAACAGCCAATCAGCTCGTCTGCTGTAATGCAGTTATTCCAATGCATCACCACAACAGCCAATCAGCTCGTCTGCTGTAATGCAGTTATTCCAATGCATCACACCCAACAGCCAATCAGCTCGTTGCTGTAAGAAGTTTTCAATGCATTACCCCCAAAAGCCAATCAGCTCGTCTGCTGTAATGCAGTTATTCCAATGCATCAACCCCAACAGCCAATTAGCTCGTCTGCTGTAATGCAGTTTCCAATGCATCACCCCCAACAGCCATCAGCTCGTCTGCTGTATTGCAGTTATTCCAATGCATCACCCCCAACAGCCAATCAGCCGTCTGCCGTAATGCAGTTATTCCAAGCATCACCCCAACAGCAATCAGCTCGTCTGTGTAATGCAGTTTATCCAATGCATCACCCCCAACAGACAATCAGCTCGTCTGCTGTAATGCAGTTATTCCAATGCATCACCCCAACAGCCAATCAGCTCGTCTGCTGTAATGCAGTTATTTCAATGCATCAACCCCAACAGCCAATCCGCTCGTTGCTGTAATGCAGTTATTCCAATGCATCACCCCCAACAGCCAATCAGCTCGTCTGCTGTAATGCAGTTATTCCAATGCATCACCCCCAACAGCCAATCATTCCAGAGCATCAGATAAAACTAACGGTTCTGGGGCTCCGTTCTGGGTTTATTAAACTGTCCTTGTCCCCGTGGAAAGCCAGATTGGATTGGATAGATGCGAGATCCACAGGACCCCCCAAAATGAACTTCCAACGTTCTGCTTATTGGCCAGAATATTAAGACGTTGGCGTCAGGGTGCGAAATGGCCGCAGTTACGGATTTTTGGGCGGAGTTGGATGTATCATGCTTTGGATAAAGGAGAAGTTAAAGGGACACCGAAAAGGGATTTAATCTTAAAAACAAGGAAAAAAAAATATCGAAATTAAACGTTTACAATCAAAAAACCTCTTAAAACCCTCCTGTAACAATTCTGCTTGGGTCCCTTTAAGGCAAATCTGCTCCACTTCATTTACCAATCTTTATAAAGGGGCAGTGTCAACCATCATTTTATTCCCCCCCATCGAGTTAAAACCAGGTACCCCCATTCCAGACAGTCCGCCGCCGCGCCCTCGATACCAAACCACGCGGCCAGTGTTACTGTCAGGGGGTTGATGACGTTGTGGAATTTTTATCTTAAAATCCAATAACACAAATTCAACACGAGATTTTGTAAATATTCAGAACAAAGAACCTGCGACTCCCCTTAACCTTCCGGGTGGTGATTAAAACGAAAATAAAAATAAAACTTTTTTCGTTCTCGCCCTTCCAGGGCAACAAACAGGAAGCAACGTCTCAAGGCACAGAACCCGCCCGGTATTAGTGCGAGGGACGGCACTGGGTGGGGGAGGTCATGTGACTAGCTAACCTCGCCAACGCGGTCGATAAATAAATTAGGTTAGGGTCTTTTCAACCGTTTACAGGAAAAGCAGCAAATTACGTGATCCGCACATTAGATCCCGCAGGGTGCAAAGACGCCTGTTGTAGGGCCACAGGGAAGATTGGGTCCCCAACTTTGGCCACCGGGGCAATGATCTGGTTTCCAGCAGTACCCGGTTTGCCGTTCCTACCCAGGGAACGCCGTACATCGGTGCCGGGAAAACTCCTGTGTAAGGACAAAAGGGCATCATCACGTAGGGTGGACATGGGCTCGGCTGTACAGGACCAGGAGGGTCCTAGGGACTGAGGACGATGTCGCTGGGCTCATTGCTATAGATGTGGGGCAAACCATGGGGACACTGGATCTCTTCCTCGTGTCTGGCAGAACGTGGCCCATCTAGGAAGAAAGAAAAAACAGTTTGTATGCAGAACTACAACTATTTACTGAAATAATAAATCTATATAGAGAGGAGGCTGAGCTACTACACACCTGTACTGCACACCTGTACTACACACCTGTACTAAACACCTGTACTACACACTGTAAACACACCGTACTACACACCAGTACTGCAACTGTACTGCACACCTGTACTACACACCTGTACTACACACCTGTACTACACACACTGTACTGCACCTGTACTGCACACCTGTATACACACTGTACTACACACCTGTATACACCTGATACACACCTGTACTGCACACCAGTACTGCACACCTGTACGCACACCTGTTGCACCACTTACTACACACCTGTACTACACCCTGTACTACACACCTGTACTGCACACCAGTACTGCACACCTGTACTGCACACCTGTACTACACACCTGTACTACACACCTGTACTACACACCTGTACTGCACACCTGTACTGCACACCTGTACTACACACCTGTACTACACACCTGTACTACACACCAGTACTACACACCTGTACTACACACCTGTACTACACACCTGTACTACACACCTGTACTACACACCAGTACTACACACCTGTACTACACACCTGTACTACACACCAGTACTACACACCAGTACTACACACCAATACTACACACCTGTACTACACACCAGTACTACACACCTGTACTACACACCTGTACTGCACACCTGTACTGCACACCTGTACTGCACACCTGTACTGCACACCTGTACTACACACCGTACTACACACCTGTACTACACACCGTACACACCTGTACTACACTGTATACCACACTACTACACACCAGTACTACACACCAGTACTACACACCTGTACTGCACACCTGTACTGCACACCTGTACTGCACACCTGTACTGCACACCTGTACTACACACCTGTACTAAACACCTGTACTACACACCAGTACTACACAACTGTACTACACACCTGTACTACACACCTGTACTACACACCTGTAACTACACACCTGTACTACACACCAGTAATACACAACCAGTACTACAACACCTGTACTACACACCTGTACTACACACCTGTACTACACACACCAGTACTACACACCAGTACTACACACCAGTACTACACACCTGTACTACACACCTGTACTACACACCTGTACTACACACCTGTACTGCACACTTGTACTGCACACTTGTACTGCACACTGTACTGCACACCTGTACTGCACACCAGTACTACACACCTGTACTACACACCTGTACTACACACCTGTACTACACACCAGTACTACACACCAGTACTACACCTACTACACCACTGTACTACACACCTGTTACAACCTTACAACCTGTACTGCACACCTGTACTGCAACCAGTATGCCACACCGTACTGCACACCTGTACTGCACACCTGTACTGCACACCTGTACTGCACACCTGTACTGCACACCTGTACTACACACCTGTACTACACACCTGTACTACACACCTGTACTACACACCTGTACTACACACCTGTACTACACACCTGTACTACACACCTTGTACTACACACCAGTACTACAAACATGTACTACACACCTGTTACTTACACACCTGTACTACACACCAGTACTACACACCAGTACTACACACCAGTACTACACACCTGTACTACACACCAGTACTACACACCTGTACTGCACACCTGTACTGCACACCTGTACTGCACACCTGTACTGCACACCTGTACTACACACCTGTACTACACACCTGTACTACACACCTGTACTACACACCTGTACTACACACCTGTACTACACACCGTACTACACACCGTACACCCACTGTACTACACACCGTACTGCACACCAGTACTGACACACTGTACTGACACATGTACTGCACACCTGTACTGCACACTGTACTACACACCTGTACTAAACACCTGTACTACACACAGTACTACACACCTGTTACTACACACCTGTACTACACACCTGTACTACACACCTGTACTACACACCAATACTACACACCTGTACTACACACCTGTACTACACACCTGTACTGCACACTTGTACTGCACACCTGTACTACACACCTGTACTACACACCTGTACTACACACCTGTACTACACACCTGTACTACACACCTGTACTACACACCTGTACTATACACCTGTACTACACACCTGTACTACACACCAGTACTACACACGTACTACACACCTGTTACTACACACCGTACTACACACCTGTACCAGCACACCGTACTACACACCTGTACATACACCTGTACTACACACCTGTACTACACACCGTAATACACACCTGTACTACACACGTACTACACACCTGTATTACACACCAATACTACACACCAATACTACACACCTGTACTACCTACACACCTGTACTACACACCAGTTACTACACACCTGTACTACACACCACACTGTACTACACACCTGTACTCACACCTGTACTTACACACCTGTACTAAACACCTGATAACATACACACCTGTACTACACACATGTACTACACACCATACTACACACTGTACTACCACACAGTACTACACACCAATACTACACACCGTACTACACACATGTATACACACCTGTACTACACACCTGTACTACACACCTGTACTACACACCAGTACTACACACCTGTACTACACACCTGTACTACACACCTGTACTACACACCAGTACTACACACCTGTACTACACACTTGTACTACACACCTGTACTAGACACCTTTACTATATATATGTAATATATAATATACTGCTTGTGTTAAAGACTCCCTGTCCCTCCCCCTGTAAACTGCCATCAGAGTGTTCTAGTCCCTCCCCCTGCTTGTGTTAAAGACTCCCTGCCCCTCCCCCTGTAAACTGCCATCAGAGTGTTCTAGTCCCTCCCACTGCTTGTGTTAAAAACTCCCTGTCCCTCCCCCTGTAAACTGCCATCAGAATGTTCTAGTCCCTCCCACTGCTTGAGTTAGATTTCCTGCCCCTCCCCCCGTAAACTGCCATCAGTGTTCTAGTCCCTCCCACTGCTTGTGTTAAATATTCTCTGTCCCTCCCACTGTAAACTGCCATCAGAGTGTCCTAGTCCCTCCCACTGCTTGAGGGAGGGACTTGTTTAATGACTGTTCTCTATGTGTATCATGGTTGTCTATAGAATATTAGGATAGAAATTCACATACACCACTGGCGTCGCTGGGTGTTGGTTTATTCTGCAGGTCTTGCCTCTGCTGGTAATGCCGTAACTGGTTCAGAGATGGTTTGAACTGTGCCACGCCAACTGTTTTGCTCGCCCACTCGTCCACAAGCTTGTGAAGGTCGTCTGTGAATGTCCCTTTCTTGTTGTTACTGTTGTTGCTCTGGTGTTGGACTTGCGGCAGTGTCGAGGCCTCGGGGGCAGTGGCTAAGCTGCTGGTAGACGATCCTGTACAAATATATTATTATAATTACACAATAATCTATAGACCCATAGTGCCAGGCCATTAATATCCCATTGGGTTCTCACTCTCGGTTGATTTGCTGCTGGCGGAAAGCGGTCAAATAGCGGTTTGAATGAAAATCGCACTTGTGAAGCCGTTTGGTTGGGCAACGTTGGTGGTCCGACCCAGTGGTTTAACAAATAACACCCGATCGATAGGTTACACAGGTGCGAATATCGCCCATAACGGGCGCTTGATCATTGGGCTTTGAGCGGCGAATCGAGCGGCTTTAGAGATTTAGAAACATCCATTGTAAACTGATCACCAGGGGTAATCTCTATAACGAATGTCATTCATCTTCTCATTAAAGAAAATATAATGTATAAAATCAAGGCTGAATAGACTGATATAACAATATTAATGGACAAGCAAAAGTCAAAAACGTAATTAGCAGAGCCGATTCCTTACCTAATGGGGGTCTGTATCTCTAAGTGGTTCGGGTTGAATAAAGACACATTTATCTATTTCAACCTAAATCTATAATCCAACAGTAGATAATGCTCCTCCCCTTCTACTTTTTTTTTTTAGCAGCCCCACCCCCTTTAGTGGTCAGTGACTAGAAAGATCTCAGGCTGATGTCGGGGTTATGCAGCACTGAACCATAGGTAAGAATAGCCAGTCAGCTCAACGAAAGCCGTTTTTAGCATTTACTTGCCCCACCAGTAATAAAATACAGATTGCAGCTTTAGAAGATTCAGATTTTTAAAGATTAGAAATAAAAAGATCTTTAAATTCGACACAGAAACCAAGAATTGATTTAACCAATCAGAACAACTCTGATATGGGACAAGATGGCTTCCCCTAGGCCATTTCCCAGGGATTTAAAGGAGACTTTAGGTTCGTACACACATGCGATCACGGGTGCTGACCCACTATGTATATGAACGGCCGTTTTGCCCGATAATTGTGCAGTGTATGTGCACTTTATTGGCTGAAACTGCCGTTCGGTCAGGGATCGTTGCCCGACCTGCCAGATCTTCGAACACACACGGCACGATTATGGCCCGAAACGGCCGTTCATACGCATTTTGCATCATGGGTCGGCATCCGCGATCACACGTGTGTACGAACCTTTACAGACAGTAGATGATTGGTTCACTGTATTTTAATACATGGCTTATTTTACATGACATGGTTTACATCACATGACAGAGCCAAAACCGACATAGCAAGATCGCGTAACATGCAAATACCCATAAGCCTTTGAGAGGCCAAACAGGTGCTAATAACTGAGGGGTCCAGCCTGGCGTCAACATAACAGCCACAAGCGGCAAATCGATTCTAATGAACCCGAGCGTGAGACAAACAAGACAAGAAATAGACCAAATGGAATAGTTACTACTACTATGATCTTTGCCTAGACACAGTCGTTTGAGGGTGGACCCTGCAAAGGAAAAACAGAACAAGACAGATGCAGTTAGGCAAGACACATTGGAAAACAGTGGACAATCAAATAACCACTAGGGGGCGACAGGCAAAATAGAAAGGATTCGGAGTGAAATAAAACAGGTGGGAGGAGTAAATAAAATCAACCAATAAAAAGTGGAAGCCAAACGTTATGCAGCCAATGAGGAAGAGGCTCTGCTGGTGTGTGAAGGAGCCAAGATCACAACTAGTGAACTGGGGGTACATGGTGGATAAGGAACGGACTGGACTGGGGGGTAAATACTGTCGTACTGTTCAATCCACTCAATGGGGTAAAGAGTAAAATACAACATCCATTATTGGGCAACTAGTGATGGGGAACTGCCTTGGTTGTAGTTGTACAGCGGCGATACCACACATGTGGACAGTACGGTGGCTCAGTGGTTAGACTGATCCCTTGCAGCGCTGAGGTCCTGAGTTCGATTCCACCCTTGGACACATCTGCAAGGAGTTTGTATGGTCTCCCCGTGCTTGTGTGGTTTCCCCTGGACACTCCGGTTTCCCCCACATCATAAAGACATACTGATAGGTTGTATGTGTCAAATAAATCTGCTTAGATTGTAAGCTCTTCGGGGCAGGGCCTGATGTGAATGTATACATGGAAAGCGCTACAGAAGATGTTGGCGCTATATAAATCTGCAGTAATAATAATGTGCTTCTACCTTCCAATCTATGGCACCTTTCTTTTTATTGATAGAATGTGTGGGAACTCCTACCGCCCCCTGCTGGATTGGCATTGTAATAACTGTTCTGGGTTTTCTCCAAATAAGGAACAGACTAGCATGTGTGCTATAAATAAACAGTTGAATCTGAGGATAAGTGTGCGCTTCCATCTCTAATGCTTGTGCACACACTAGGCTAGACCCAGGCAGAGTAAGGCCCCTGACTGGCCCCTAGTACTAGACCTGTCTCCGGCTGGATAATTGATTTATTTTTATTAAGTTTATTTGTTTAAAAATGACCCAATCAGTTGATTAATTGAGTTTGATGGAATGGATGTAAAATATTACACACCAAGTACAAATTGCAACTCATAATAAAAAACATCCAATGAACCAGGGGTATTATCTCTATAATAAGAACCAATTGGTCTGGTTCCAACAATCCAAGATTCACGTGTGGCCCTCTGGGAAATTTAATTGCACTAGGCAGTCGGGGAGATTCAATAAAAGTTCTTATCGTTAAAAATGGTGCTAATTTTGCCCCAACCAATCAGATGTTAGCTTTCAAATGTTAAATAAGATCTGATTGGTTGGGGCAAAATTAGCACCATTTTTAACGATAAGAACTGTTATTGAATCTCCCTGATCCACTGGTTGCCACATTCAATTGGGTCAAAATATCCTCAGTTAAGGTGAAAATGGCCGTCACCAATATTCCGGTGTCCATAAAAGGCCCCACGGGCAACTGGAATTTACCCACATGTCCAATAAACTTTCATCTGACTTGACTAAAGGTTTAACCAACATTGGTCCGTTGCAGTCAAAAGTACCTCAGATATTATGACCCCATAGAATAAAATGTGGCATTCCGTGGGGCGTGTAAGGGCCTTAGCTACAGTGTTGATGGTAGTGCAGACGGATTACTGGTTGGGGAAAAAAATAAAGCAAAACCTGCCCTGTGTTTTTTGGGGGGGTCCATGGGTAGGCGGGGCTTAACATCATGGAACGGGACTTTACAGATCTGGGGCAGAGCTAAACCAGCAGACCAGTCAATGCACGGGGACCACTAGTGCAATATTTATACCCTTCATATTATTACAGTCCCCGCTATAAGGACTAGGATTCTCTATAGTGTATACAGAGTGAATATTCC
>JAACNH010000380.1:0-14975 GCA_019447015.1 Hymenochirus boettgeri
GTGCCCTCCAGGGAATTGGATCCCGACTGGATGAGTTTTCAGGAATTCTCCCAGGGGCCACTGTAAAAATTCAGATTCGAGACTCCAGCTTGTGTGTCTGTGTGTGTGTGTGTGTGTATGTGTGTCTGTGTGTGTTAGGTCCTTAGCTTATTAAATAAGGGACCTCCTGTGAGACTATTAACATGACGTGATATAATGTATGTATGTTTATATAGCGCCACTTGGGTACACAGCGCTGTACATTATAACAATACAGATTATACAGTATGTATATGTTTATTTATATAGCGCCACTTGGGGACACAGCGCTGTACATTAAAACAATACAGATTATACAGTATGTATGTATATGTTTATATAGCGCCACTTGGGTACACAGCGCTGTACATTATAACAATACAGATTATACAGTATGTATGTATATGTTTATTTATATAGCGCCACTTGGGTACACAGCGCTGTACATTATAACAATACAGATTATACAGTATGTATGTATATGTTTATTTATATAGCGCCACTTGGGGACACAGCGCTGTACATTATAACAATACAGATTTTTTTGGACACATAAAGGACACATAAGGAAAAACGTGTCTCTTTTGCTATTGTATTCTTTTTAATATATGGTTTAATAAAATATTTTTAAACATAGGGTGAATAGGTTAGATTTTAAAGTGATAAGATACTAATTCTATACCTACTTTTATCTCTGTTTTTGGGTACACGCTATTGAGAGGAGGGAATATAATTTTAATGACGATTTAAGGATACAGAACGCACCCGTTCCATAGCGCAAGGGAGGATCTAGAAACAGGAAGTGCTCAAGCAGGAAGTAATATTACTGAACCTTTCCAGCAAGAACTTCTCACAAATTCTATCCAGAGATGTGGTTTAGGTTTTATTTTGAAGGTGTGATGGAAGGATTATTATATCATCTTATCTAGTTTGGAAGAATTGGAGACCACAGTTACCCTTTAAGTATTAAGTCCCCATTTCATGTCCGGATTTTTCTGCCACACACCAGTTTATTTCAATTGACAGATCAGCGTGCGGTAGAATGAACTTAAAGTGCCACATACAGCAGTGACGACCACAACCCACCCGACACAAACACCCTTTACTCTCATTGTGATAGTGTGTCACATTGCTGGGACAAGGATGCCACGTGGAGGACAAGACGGTAATAAGAAGCGTGGGACCATGAAAAAGTCTCAGTTTGGGTTCTGCTGTTGCGTTAAAAGAAGGTTGGAAGGAAATGGGTAAAGCTATGGAACTGTCTTCCAGTGGACGTTGTTATGGCAGTATCCTATACTTATTTTATTATTGCACCACTTGGGGACAACAGCGCTGTACATTAATAACAATACAGATTAATACAGTATGTATGTATATGTTATTTATATCGCGCACTTGGGACACAGCACTGTACAATTATAACAATACAGATTATACAGTATTGTATATGTTTATTTATATAGCGCCACTTGGACACAGCGTCTGTACATTATAACATAACAGATTATACAGTATGTATGTATATATTTATTTAATAGCCCACTTGGGACACAGCCTTACAATTAATAACAATACAGAATTATACAGTATGTATGTATATTTTATTTATATAGCCTCACTTGGGGACACAGCCTGTACAATTATAACAATACAGATTATACAGTATGTACTTATATGTTTATTTATATAGCGCCACTTGGGGACACCAGCGCTGTACATTATAAAATACAGATTATACAGTATGTATGTATATGTTAATTTATATAGCAAGCCACTTGGGGAACAGCGCTGTACATTATAACAATACAGATTATATCAGTATGTATGTATGTTTATTTATATAGCGCCCACTTGGGGACACAGCGCTGTACATTATACAATACAGATTATACAGTATGTATGTATATTGTTTATTTATATAGCGCCACTTGGGTACACAGGGCTGTACATTAACAATACAGATTATCCAGTATGTATGTATATGTTTTATTTATATAGCGCCACTTGGGTACCACGCGCTGTACATTCTAACAATACAGATTATACATTATGTATGTATTGTTTATTATATAGGGCCATTGGGTACACAGCGCTGAACATTATAACAATACAGATTATACATTTATTGTATGTATATGTTTATTTATATAGTGCCACTTGGGGACACACGCTGTACATTATAACAATACAGATTATACAGTATGTATTACGTTTATTTATATAGCGCCACTTGGGGACACACAGCGCTTACTATAACATACAGATTTTTTGGAACACATAAAGGACACATAAGGAAAAACGTCTCTTTTGCTATTGTATTCTTTTTAATATATGGTTTAATAAAATATTTTTAAACATAGGGTGAATAGGTTAGATTTTAAAGTGATAAGATACTAATTCTATACCTACTTTTATCTCTGTTTTGTGGTTACACGCTATTGAGAGGGGAATATAATTTTAATGACGATTAAGGATACAGAACGCACCCGTTCCAATAGCGCAAGGGAGGATCTAGAAACAGGAAGTGCTCAAGCAGGAAGAATATTACTGAACCTTCCAGCAAGAATTCTCACAATTCTATCCAGAGATGTGGTTTAAGGTTTATTTTGAAGGTGTGATGGAAGGATTATATCATCTTATCTAGTTTGGAAGAATTGGAGGACCCACAGTTACCTTTAATATTAAGTCCCCCATTTCATGTCCGGATTTTTCTGCCACACACCAGTTTATTTCAATTGACAGATCAGCGTGCGGTAATATGAACTTAGAAGTGCCCACATACAGCAGTGACGACCCAACCCAACCACCCGACACAAACACCCTTTATTATCTCATTGTGATAGTGTTCACATTGCTGGGACAAGGATGCCACGTGGAGGACAAGACGGTAATAGAAGCGTGGGGACCATGAAAAAGTCTCAGTTTGGGTTCTTCTGTTGCGTTAAAAGAAGGTTTGAAGTAATGGGTAAAGCGATGGAACCGTCTTCCTATTTGGACGTGTTGTTATGTAGCCGGTTCATTGGGTCAGTTTTAAATATCAAAAGCTGGATGAGTTTCTGCAAACAAGGAAATGTTACAAATTTACTGGTATTGGATACCTAAAGTAAGTTTGGGAACGGGTTTTTGTCACTGTGAGAACGGTAAAAAGCTATGGAACTGTCCTTCGGCCGTTGACGTTGTTTTAGGCAGGTTTCATTGGTCCATTTTTAATCAAAAGCTGGATGAGTTTTCTACAAACAAGGAATGTTACAATTCGGTATTGATAAATAAAGTGAGTTCTGTTAAAGGGTTGTCATGTGAGAACGGCTAAAGCTTAATGGAACTGTCCTTCCAGTGTACATTGTTATGTTCAGGTTCATTGGTCCCGCTTTAATAAAAGAGGCTTAGACCTTACATATGAGGGTAAAGCTTTATGTATGTACAGAACATTCCGTCTCTGTATATTATACATTGGGGGGGGAGCGCATATTGTTCCCTTCAGACAACAGTATAGGTATGCTTCTTGGGTGTTACATAACATTCCTGTGGCTCGGGGTGTATATAGACGATCTTGGGGGGGTGGGGAGCCCAGTGAGTACGTGGTTTCCCTTAACAGACATTATGAGGTATAGCTTCTTGTATTCCAGAACAGTCCGCTCTGTATTTTATGGATGTTATCCACTTGGGTGGGATCTTGTCATATTGTTTTTCCCTTAACAGTACAGTCTGAGGTATATCTTTGTATGTACCTACATTCTTACTGGTTCTCTGTATATTTTATACTTTTTTGTGGAGCTGTGCCATATTTTTCCCTTAGACAGTACAGTATGAGGGTATAGCTTATTGTGGTGTACAGACTTCTTCTCTGGTAAGTTATACATATGGTGTGCTGCCATATTTTGTTTCCCTTAGAACATACAGTATGTGGGTAAGCTATTGCTATACAGAACATTCCTTCTCTGTATATTATATATTATCTGGGTTTGAGCTGCCATATTTTTTTCCCTTCGACATACAATATGAAGTAGAGATTTCTTGTATGTACATACAATTCCGTCTCTGATATTTATACATATGGGTGGGAGCTGCATATTGTTTCCCGTTGCCAGTAACAGTATGAGGGTATAGCTTATTGTATGTACAGAACATTCCTTCTCTGTATATTTATACATATTGGGTGGGACTGTCCTAGTTTTTCCCTAGACCTTACAGTATTAGGGTATAGCTTATTGTATGTACCGACATTACTTCTCTGTATATTCTACATATTGTGGGAGCGCCATATTGTTTCCCTTAGACAGTAACAGGTATGAGGGTAATAAGCTATTGTATGTACCATCACATTACTTCTCTGATATTTATACATTGGGTGGGGGTAGCTGCGCCATAGTGGTTTCCCCTTAGACCTTACAGTTATGGGGTCAACTTATGTACTGTACTACATACTTCTCTGTATAAGTTATACATATGGGTGGGAGCTTCCATATTGTTTCCCTTAGACAGACAGTATGAGGTTTAGCTTATGTATGTCATAATTCCTCTCTGTCTTTTATACTATGGGTGGGATGCTGCCATATGTTTCCCTAGACCAGTACAGTATGAGGGTATAGCTTTATTTGGCTGTAGAAACGATTCCTTCTCTGTATATGTATACATTGGGGTGTGAGCTCATAGTGTTCCTCTTAGACCAGTACAGTATGAGGGACTAGCTTATTGTGTGTACGAAAATTCCTTCTCCTGTATATTTATCCATAACTGGGTGGAGCTGCCATAGTGTTGCCCTTAGACAGTACAGTATGAGGGTCTAGCTTATTTGTATGTTACACGAACAGCCTTCTCTTCCTTCTCTGTATCAATTTAACATATGGGTGGGATCTGCCATAGTGTTTCCCTTTAGACAGTCACAGTAATTAGGGTATAGCTTATTGTATGTACAGAACATTCCTCTCTGTAATATTTATACATATGGGTGGGACTTGCCATAGTTTTCCCTATACAGTACAGTATTCGGGTATCGCTTATTGTCCTGTAACAGAACATTTCCTTCTCTGTATATATACATAATGGGTGGACTGCATAGTGTTTCCTTAGACGTACAGCATATGTAAGGGATAGCTTACCTTGTTGTACATAAACATTCTTCTCTGTATATTTATACATATTGGTTTGGGAGCTGCCATTTGTTTTTCCCTTAGACAGTCATATGAGGTATAGCTTATTGTAGTACAGAACATTTCCTTTCTCTGTTATTTATACATATGGGTGGGAGCTGCCATATTGTTTCCCTTATACAGTACAGTATGAGGGTATAGATTATTGTGTGTACAGAACATTCCTTCTCTGTAATTTAGATTTATACATTGGGTGGGAGCTGCATATTGTTTCCCTAGACAGTACAGTAGGAGGGTATAGCTATTGTATGTACAAACTTCTTCTCTGTAATTATAGCATATGGGTGGGAGGCTGCCATATTGTTTCCCTTGACGTACAGTATGATGTTATAGCTATTGTATGTACAAACCTTCCTTCTCTGTATATTATATTTATACATAATGGGTGGGAGCTGCCATATTGTTTTCCTTGCCTCTAGACAGTACAGTAGAGGGTATAGCTTTCGTATTACAGAACAATTCTTCTCTGTATATTTATACATTGGTGGGGCTGCATATTGTTTCCCTTAACAGTACAGTATGAGGGTATAAGCCTTATTGTGTGTCCAGAACATTCCTTCTTGTATTTATAACATATGGGTGGGAGCTCAATAGTGTTTCCCTTAGACAGTACAGTAATTGGGTATACTTATTGTATTAAAGAACCTTACTTCTCTGTATATTTATATTTATACATATGTGGGAGCCTGCCATCTTGTTTCCCTTAGACAGCTACAGTAGAGGGTATAGCTTATTGTTTTACATACATTACTTCTCTGGATATTTATACAGATGGGTGGAGCTGCCGTATTGTTTCCCCTTAGACAGTACACATTATGAGGGTTAGCTTAAATTGTATGTACAAGAACTTTCCTTCTCTGTATATTTATACATCTGGGTGGGAATTTGCCATAGTGTTTTCCCTTAGACAGTACATATGAGGGTATAGATTATTGTATGCACACAGAAACTTCCATTCTCTGTATATTAACATATGGGTGTAGCTGCCCCCCCCAGATTGTTTTTCCTCCCATAGACAGTACAGTATGAGGGTATAAGCATTATTGTCTGTACATACATACTTCTCTGTATATTATACTATGGTGGAGCTGCCATATTGTTCCCCTAGACAGTACAGTATGAGGTATAGCTTATTGTCTGTCAGAACATTCCTTCTCTGTATGTATACTATGGTTGGGAGCTGCCATAGTGTTTCCCTTAGACCAGTACAGTAATTTAGGGTATAGCTTATTGTATGTAAGAACATTCCTCCTGTATCTTTTACTATGGGTGGATGTGCATAGTGTTTCCCTTGACAGTACAGTATGAGGTATAGCTTATTTGTATGCAAACATTCCTCTCTGTTATTGTTTCCTATGGGTGGGAGCTGGCCATCTTGTTTTCCCTAACATTACAGTATGAAGGTATAAGCTTTTGTATGTACAACCATTCCTTCTCTGTATATTTATATTTTACCTAATGGTTGGGAGCTTGCCATATTGGTTTCCCTCATACGTATCAGTATAACGGTATACGCTTTTGTATGTACAGAACATTCTTCTCTGTATATTTATATTTATCATATGGGTGGTAGCTGCCATATTGTTTTTCCCTAGACAGTATCAGTATGAAGGATAGCTATTGTATTACAGAAATTCCTTCTCTGTATTATTTTACATATGGGTGGGATTGGCCTAGTGTTTTCCCTTGACATACAGTATGATGGTATAGATTATTGTGTTCACAGAACATTCCTTCTTTGTATTTTATACTATGGTGGGAGCTGCCGATAGTGTTTTCCCTTAGACAGTACAGTATTAGGGTATAGCTTATTGGATTACAGAACATTCCTTCTCTGTCTTCTTTATACTATGGGTGGGATCTGCATATTGTTTCCCTTAGAGACAGTACAGTATGAGGGTGAAGCTTATTTATGTAACAAGAACATTCCTTCTCTGTATATTTATACATATGGGTTGGAGCTGCCATATTGTTGCCCTTAGACAGTCCGTATGAGGGTATAGCTTATTGTATGTACAGAACATTCCTTCTCCTCTGTTATTTATATTTATACCTAATGGTTGGGATCTCCAAATTGTTTCCCTTAGACCAGTACGTATGAGGGTAATAGCTTATTGTGTGTACAGACCATTCCTTCTCTGTATATTTATACATATGGGTGTAAGCTGCCATATTGTTTTCCCTTAACAGTAACGTATGAGGGTATAGCTTATTTATGGTACAGAACATTCTTCTCTGTATGATTTTTACATGGGTGATAGCTGCCATATTGTTTTCCCTTAGAACAGTAAAGTATGAGGTATAGCTTATTGTGTGTACAGAACATTCCTTCTCTTTATATGTATACATATGGGTGAGAGCTGCCAATTGTTTCCCTTAGACAGTAAATTAATAGGGTATAGCTTATTGGTGTGTACAGAACCATTCCTTCCTCCTGTATATTATACATATGGGGAGGGAGCTGCCATATGTTTCCCTTAACCGTACAGTTTAGGGTATAACTTATGTGTGTACATACATTCCTCTCTCATATTTACACTGGGTGGGAGCTGCCATATTGTTTCCCTTATACAGTCCAGCGTATGAGGTAAGCTTACTTGTATGTACAGACATTCCTTCTCCTGTATATTTTATACATATGGGGTGGGGAGCTGCATATTGTTTCCTTAGACAGTACAGTATGAGGGTAAGTTATTGTATTTACAGAACATTCCTTCTCTGTATATTTATATTTATACATATGGGTGGGAGCTGCCATAATTGTTTTCCCTTAGGACGGACAGTATGAGGGTATATCTTATTGTGTGTACGAACATTCCTGCTCTTATATTTATACAATGGGTGGGAGCTGCCATATTGTTTACCCTTAGACAGTACAGTATGAGGGTAATAGCTTATTGTGGTACAGCACATTCCTCTCTGTTATTTATACATATGGTGGGAAGCTGCCATATTGTTTCCCTTAGACAGTACACAGTATGAGGTTCCAACAGCTTATTGTATTACAGAACATTCCTTCTCTGTGTATTTTATATTTATACATATGGGTGGGAGCTGCCATATTGTTTCCCTAGACAGTACAGTAGAGGGTCTAGTGTATGTTTGTACATAACATTCCTTACTCTGTATATTTATACATAGGGTTGGGAGCTAACCAATATTGTTTCCTTAGACGTCCAGTTTGAGGGTATGCTTATTTGGTGTGTACAGAACATTCTTCCTTCTTTCCTTCTCTGTATATTTATACATATGGGTGGGCGCTCCATATTGTTTCCCTTAGACATACAGTATTAGGGGTATAGCGTATTGTGTTGTACAGAACATTTCCTTCTCTGTATATATTTATACATAAGGTGGGGAGCTGCCATAACTGTTTCCCTTAGACCGTACAGTATGATGGTCTAGATTATTGTATGTACTAACATTCCTTCTCTGTATATTTATTTTAATCTATTGGTGGGAGCTGCATATTGTTTTCCCTCGACAGTACAGTATGGGGTGATACTTATTGTATGTATACATTTCCTTCTTTTATATTTATACATATGGGTTGGGAGCTGCCATATTGTTTCCCTTAGACAGTACAGTATGAGGGTATAGGCTTATTGTCATGTACAGACATTCCTTCTCTGTATATTATATACATATTGTGGGGAGCTGCCATTTTGTTTCCCTTAGACAGTACAGTATGAGGGTATAGCTTATTGTGTGTACAGACATTTCTTTCTTCTCTGTATATTTTACCTATGGGTGGGAGCTGCCATATGTTTCCCTAGACATAACGTAGATGGTTATAGCTTTATTGTATGTAGCAGAACATTCCTTCTCTGGATATTTATATATATGGGTGGGGCTAGCTGCCATATTGTTTTCCCTAGACCAGTACAGTATGAGGGTATAGCTTATGGTATGTACAGAAACCTTCCTTCTCTGTAATATTTAATTTATACATTGGGTGGGGAGCTGCCATATTGTTTCCCTTAGACAGTACAGTACTTAGGGTATAGCTTGATTGTAGCTACAGAACATTCCTTCTCTGTGTATATTTATACATATGGGTGGGAGCTAGCCAATATTGTTCCCTTTAGACCAGTACAGTCTGAGGGTATAAGCTTATTGTATGTACAGAACATTCCTCTCTGTATATTTATACAATGGGTGGGAGCTCCTATTGTTTTCCCTTAGACAGTACAGTATGAGGGTTATAGCTTATTGGGTGTCACAAACTATTCCTTCTCTGTATATTTATATTATCATATGGGTGGGAGTTGCCATTATTGTTTCCCTTAACAGTAACAGTATGAGGGTATAGCTTAATTGCTAATGTAAGAACATTCCTCTCGGTAATTATATTTAGACCTATGGGTGGGAGCTGTCCATATTGTTTCCCTAACAGTAAGTATGAGGGTAGAGGCTTATTGTATTGTCACATAACATTCCTCTCTGTATATTTATACATATGGAGGTGGCGAGCTGCCCATATTGTTTTCCCTTAGACGCTATACAGTATGAAGGGTAAGCTGATGCTGTACAGAAAATTCCTCTCTGTATATTTATACATATGCGGTGGGAGCTTGCATATTGTTCCTAGACAGTACAGTATGAGGTTATAGCATTATTGTATGTACTAACATTCCTTCTCTGTATATTTTTTTATCATATGGGTGGGAGCTGCCATATTTGTTTTCCCTTAGACAGTACAGTATGAATGTATAGATTATTGTGTACAACATTCCTTCTGGTATTTTATTTATCACATATGGGTGGGAGCTGCCATATTGTTCCCTTAGACAGTACAGTATGAGGTATAGCTTATTGTGATACACAATTCCTCTCTTATATTTTATTAACATATGGGTGGGAGCTGCAATATTGTTTCCCTTAGACGATACAGTATGAGGGTAGTAGATTATTGTGTGATACAAGAACATTCTTCTCTGTTATTATTTATACTAGGGTGGGAGCTGCCATTTGTTTCCTTAGACAGTACAGTAGAGGAGTATAGCTTATGTAAATGTACAAGACATTCCTTCTCTGTATTTATTTTATACATATGCGGTGGGAGAACTGCCATATGTTTCCTTAGACAGCACAGTTGAGGGTATGCTATTGTGTCTAGCAGAAACATTCCTTCTCTGTATATTTATATTTATACATATGGTTTGGTAGAGCTGCATATTGTTTCCCTTCTAGACAGTACAGTTTATGAAGGATATAGACTTATTGTATGTTACAGAGACATTCCTTCTCTGTTATATTTATAATTGGGGTGGGAGCTTGCCATATTGTTCTACTTGAGACACTTACAGTATGAGGGTATAGCTTATTGTAATGTACAGAACATCCTTCCTGTATATTTATACATTGGGTGGGAGCTGCCCATATTGTTCCCTTAGAAGTAAGTACCGTATAGGATATAGCTTTCTTAGTGATCTACAGAACATTCCTTCTCTGTAATATTATATTAACATATGGGGTGGAGATGCCATATTGTTTCCCCTTAGAGCAGTACAGTTGAGGGTATATGCTTATTGTGATGTACAGTAATTCCTTCTTGTATAGTTATATTATACATATGGGGGTGGGACCTGACCCCATAGTGTTTCCCTTAGACAGCTACAGATATGAGGGTATAGACTTATTGTATGTCACGAACATTCCTTCTCTGTATATTTATATTGTATAAATATGGGGTGGGAGCTGCATTTGTTTCCTTAAAGTACATATGAGGGTTTATAGATATTTGTCTGTACAGAACATTCCTTCTCGTATATTTATAATATGGGTTGGGATTTGCCATAGTGGTTTCTCCTTAGACAGTACAGTATGCGGGTATAGCTATTGTATGTACAGAACATTCCTCTTCTGTATAGTTTAATATATGGGTGGGACTGCCATAGTGTTTCCCTTAGCACAGTACAGTATTAGGGTTATAGACTTATTGTGTATACAGAACATTCCTTCTCCTGTAATCTATATTTATACATATGCGGCGGGAGCCTGCCATAGGTGTTCCACAACCATTAATAGAGGGATGGATTTGAAATCTTTGGCAGACACCACTGACCTTTTCTATGAGGAAGCCGTTTGTAGTTTGCAGTGTTGGCCATCTCCCTGCCGTCAGTGTGATATCAGATGTATCGACACAGCCTGTAGGGTGACCCCCAGGAACTGCAACAGATTGACAGGACGTTGAGTTACAAACTGCTACAAAAAAATAATAAAAGATTAATAATAATGATTAAGTGACACTGCTCGCCCCTTACAGGTACCAGGCACATCCCAGTAGGTACAGACACATAATTAAAGGACACAAGAGATTTCACTTAACATTTATCTCACCTTGATTAGTTTATCCTCCCAGTCCTTTTGCTGCAGAGATTCAGCTGTGGGATCTAGAAAAACCATGATTTTATTACCAATATTCATTATTTATATGCATGGGTACCCTGTACTAAACAATTCAGTTAACGTATGTAAATTTTATTTATAAGCTAGCGACGCGCGACTTAATACGTAGAAGTAGATAAGTTTATCATATGCCACTGTCCCAAGCGCTGTACATTATCACAATACAGATTATACAGATGTATGTATTCGTTTATTTTAGGTGCCGCTTGGGGACACAGGCTGTTAATTATAACATACAGATATACAGTATGTAGTTATAGTTTTATTATTAGCCGCCACTTGGTGGTACACAGCGCATGTACTATATAACAATACAGATATACAGATGTATGCTATATGTGTTTTTAATAGCCGACATTGGCGACACGCGCTGTACATTTATAACAATCCAGATTAGATACAGTATCGTATGTATACTGTTTGATATAGACGCCACTGGGAAACAAGCGCTGTACATTATACACTACAGATTATCAGTTGTATGTATGTTATTTATATAGCACCACATGGAACACAGCGTGCTTAACATGTAAAAATACACGATTATACAGCTATGTATGTTATTTTTTATTATATGCGCCACTTGGGGACACAGCGCGTGCTACTTTATAAACTACAGAATACGTATGTACTATGTCTATTTTATTTATATAGCACCACTTGATAGGGGACAACAGGCTGTACATTAATAACAATACAGATTAATACAGTATGTATGTTATATTATTTATATAGCGCCACTTGGGACACAGCGCATGTACAATTATAACAATCCAGATTATACGATGTATGTATATGTTTATTTATAAGCGCCACTTGGGGACACAGTCTGTACATTATAAATACAGATTATACAGTATGTATGTATATATTGTATTGAATTAGCGCCACTTGGGACAACAGCCTTTACATTAAAACAATACAGATTATACAGTATGTATGTATTGTTTATTATAAAAGCCCTCTCGTGGACACAGCGCTGTACATTATAACAATACAGATTATACAGTATGTATGTATATGTTTATTTATATAGCGCCACTTGGGGACACAGCGCTGTACATTATAACAATACAGTTATACGTATGTATGTAATGTTTATTTATATAGCACACTTGGGTACCACAGCGCTTACATTATAAATACAGTATACCGTATGTATGTATGTTTAATTTTTAGGGCCACTTGGGACACAGCGCGTACTTATAACATAACAGATTATACGTATATATGTATATATGTTTATTTATATAGCCCACTTGGGGACCAGCGGCTGTACATTATAACAATACGATATACAGTATGTATGTTATATTTATTTATAAGCGCCACTTGGGTACACGCGTGTACATTCTAACAATACAGATTATCCAGTATGTATGTATATGTTTATTTATATAGCGCCACTTGGGTACAAGCACTTACAATTTATAACAATACAGTTATACAGTATGTAAGTATATGTTTATTTTATATAGCGCCACACATTGGTGGACACAGTCGCTGTACATTATAAACAATACAGATTATACAGTATGTATGTTAGATATTTATTTATAGAGCCCACTTGGGACACAGCACTGAGTACATTATACAATACAGATGATACAGTCTATGTAATGTTATAGTATTATAGCTCCACTTGCGGTCACAGCGCTGTACATTATACACAATACAATTATACAGTAGGGATGTCAGTATATGTTTATTTATATAGCGCCACTTGGGTACACATCACGTACCTTATAACACAGATTATAACAGTACGTCTGGTAAGTTGTAATTTATATAGCTCCACTTGGGGACACACGCTGATACATTATAACAATACAGATTATACAGCCTTGTATGTATATTATTTATATAGCCCACTTGGGCACAACAGCCAGCTGTACAATTCAACCAATAACAGCTTCACAGTACTGTATATATGTTATTTTATATAACGCACGTGGGTACACAGACTGTACACATTATAAACAATACAGATTATACACGTATTACTGTATATGTTTATTTATAAGCCGCCACTTGGGACCTCCACAGACGCTGTACATTATAAACAATACAGATTATACAGTTGTATGTAATATGTATATTATATAGGCCACTTGGGGACACCGCCTGCCTACATTAGAACAATAAGATTATACAGTGTAGGTATTGTATTTTATTTATATAGCATCCACTTGGGGAACAGGCGCTGTAACATTATAACAATACAGATTATACAGTTGTTGTATATGTTTATTATATGCGCACATTGGGACACAGGGCTGCTACATTATAACAATCAGATTATCACCAGTAGTATGTATATGTTTATTTATATAGCGCCACTTGGGCCCGATTACTACACAGCGCTGTACATTATAAACAATACAGTATTATACAGTATGCTATGTATATGTTTATATATAGCGCCATTGGATACACAGCGCCTGTAATTATAACATACAGATTATATCAGATATGTATGTTAAATGTTTATTTATATAGTGCCACTTGGGTACACAGCGCCTGACATTATAACAATACCGATTATACCATGTATGTAATACGTTTTATTTATTAAGCGCCAACTTGGGGACACAGCGCTGTACATTATAACACTACAGAGTTTTTTTTTTGGACACATAAAGGAACCATAAGGAAAAACTGTCTCTTTTGCTCTTGTATTCTTTTTAATATATGGTTTAATAAAATATTTTTAAACATAGGGTGAATAGGTTAGATTTTAAGTGATAAGATACTAATCTATACCTACTTTTTCTCTGTTTTGGGGTACACCGCTATTGAGAGGAGGGAATTTTTATTGAATATATGTTATGACGATTTAAGGATACAGAAACGCACCCGTTTCCAAGCGCAAGCGGAGGATCTAGAAAACAGGAAGTGCTCAAGCAGAAGTAATATTCTACGAACCTTTCCAGCAATGAACTTCTCACAATTCTACTCCAGAGATGTGAGTTAGAGGTTTTTATTTTGAAGGTGTGATGGAAGCGATATTCTATCATCTTATTGAGTTTGGAAGAATTGGAGACCCACATTACCCTTAAGTATTAAGTCCCCTTCATGTCCGGATTTTTCTGCCACAACCCCAGTTTATTTCAATTGACGATCAGCGTGCGGTGAACTGAACTTAAAGATGCCCACATTACAGCAGTGACGACGCACAACCCACCCGAACAAACACCCTTTATCTCGCATTTGTGAATAGTGGTCACCTTGCTGGGAAAGGATGCCACGCATGAGACAAGACGTAATAAGAAGCGTGGGGTGGCACCATGAAAAACGTCACTTCAGTTTGGGCTTCTGCCTGCTGTTGCTGTTTAAAGAGGTTGGAAGGAAAGGGTAAAGGTATGGAACTGTCTCCAGTGGACGGTTGTTATGGCA
>JAACNH010000380.1:15131-85971 GCA_019447015.1 Hymenochirus boettgeri
GATGAGTTTCTACAAAAAGGAATGTTACCAGTTACTTGCGGATTTACATAAGTAGAGTTGGGAAAGGGGTTTTTGTCACTGTGAGAAGGCGTAAAGCTAGGGAACTGTCTCTCCAGTGGATGTTTGTATGGCAGTTCATTGGTCAGTTTAATAAAAGCTGGATGAGTTCTACAAACAAGGAATGTTACAATTTACTGGTATTGATACATAAAGTAGAGTTGGCAAAGGTTTTCACTGTGAGAAGGTAAGCTATGAACTGTCTTCCAGTGTGGACGTTGTTTATGGCAGGTTCATTGGTCAGTTTAATAAAAAGCTGGATGAGTTTCTTTCTACAAACAAGGATGTTACAAGTTAACGGTATTGATACATAAAGTAGAGTTTGAGAAAGGGTTTGTTGTGAGAACGGTCAAAGCTATTGGAACTGTCTTGGGGTTCATTGGTCAGTTAATAAAAAGCTGGATGATTGATTCTACAAACAAGGAAATTGTTAACAAGTTACTGGTTATTGATACATATAAGTAGAGTTGGAAAGGGTTTTGTCATTGTGAGACGGTAAGTTGGAACTGTCTTCCAGTTGGGACGTTGTTTATGGCAGGTTCATTGGTCAGTTTAATAAAAGCTGGATGAGTTTTCGACAAACAAGGAATGTTACAAGTTACTGGTTTGATATACATAAAGTAGAGTTTGGGAAAGGGTTTGTCACTGTGAGCGGTCGGTAAAGCTATGGAACTGTCTTCCCAGTGGACGTTTTTATGGACAGGTTCATTGGTCATTTAATAAAAAGCTGGATGAGTTTCTACAACACGGAATGTCCAGTTACTGGTAGTGATACATAAAGTAGAGTTGGGAAAGGGTTTGTCCTGTGAGAACGGTAAAGCTATGGAACTGTCTCCATTGGACGTTGTATGCAGGTTCATTGGTCATTTTATAAAACTGGAGGTAGTTTCTACAAACAAGGAATGTTACAAGTTACTGGATTGATACATAAAGTAGAGTTGGGAAGGGTTTGTCCACTGTGAGAACGGTAAAGCTATGGAACTGTCTTCCAGTGGCGTTGGTTATGGCAGGTTCTCTGGTCAGTTTAATAAAAGCTGGATGAGTTTCTCTACAAACAAGGAATGTTACAGTTACTGGATTGATACATAAGTAGAGTTGGGAAAGGGTTGTCACTGTGAACACGGTAACGCATGGACTGTCTTCCAGTGGACGTTTTTATGCAGGTTCATGGTAGTTAATAAACAGCTGGTGAGTTTATACAAACAAGGAATGTTTCTCAGTTTCTGGGTATTGATCAATAAAGTAGAGTTTGCAAAGGGTTTGTCATGTGAGAACGGTAAGCTATGGAACTGTCCTTCCAGTGGACGTTGTTATGGCAGGTTCATTGGTCAGTTTATAAAAAGCTGGATGAGTTTCTACAAACAAGGAATGTTACAAAGTTACTGGATTGATACATAAAGTAGAGTTGGAAAGGGTGTTGTCACTGTGAGAACGGTAAAGCTAGGACTGTCTTCCGTGGACGTTGTTAGGCAGCTTTCTGGTCTTTTAATAAAAGCTGATGGAGTTCACAAAAAGGAATGTTACAAGTTACTGTTGATTGATACATAAAGTAGAGTTGGGGAAAGGTTTGTCACTGTGAGAACGGTAAAGCTTGGAACTGTCTTCCAGTGGACGTTTGTTATGGCAGGTTCATTGGTCAGTTTAAATATAAAAGCGTGGATGAGTTTCTACAACAAGGAATGTTACAAGTTACTGGGTATTGATACATAAAGTAGAGTTGGAAAGGTTTTGTCACTGTGGAGAACGGTAAAGCTATGGAACTGTCTTCCAGTGGACGTTGTTATGGCAGGATTCATTGGTCAGTTAATAAAAAGCTTGGATGGTTTCTACAAACAAGGAATGTTACAAGTTACTTGGATTGATCATAAGAGAGTTGGAAAGGGTTTGTCACTGTGGGAGACGGTTAAAGCTGGAACTGTCTTCCAGTGGACTGTTGTTATGGCAGTTATTTTCATTGGTCAGTTTATAAAATAGTGGATGAGTTTCTACCAAACAAGGAATGTTACAAGTTACTGGGATTGATACATAAAGTAGAGTTGGGGAAAGGGTTTGTCACTGTGAGAACGGTAAGCTATGGAAACTGTCTTCCAGTGGAGGCGTTGTTATGGCAGGTCATTGGTCAGTTTTATAAAAGCTGGATGGTTTTCTCCAAACGAATGTTACAAGTTATGGTTATTGATACATAAAGTAGAGTTGGGAAAGGGTTTGGTTCACTGTTAGAACGGTTAAAGCTATGGAACTGTCTTCCAGTGGACGTTGTTATGGCAGGTTATTGGTCAGTTTAATAAAAAGCTGGATGAGTTTTCTACAACAAGGAATGTTACAAGATTACTGGTATTGATACTAAAAGTGAGTTGGGAAAGGGTTTTGTCACTGTGAGAACGGTAAAAGCTATGGAACTGTCTTCCCGTGACGTTGTTATGGCAGGTTCATTGGTCGTTTAATAAAAAGCTGGATGAGTTTCTACAAACAAGGAATGTTACAAGTACTGGTATTATACATAAAGTAGAGTTGGGAAAGGGTTTGTCACTGTGAGAACGGTAAAGCTATGGAACTGTCCTTCAGTGGACGTTGTTATGGCAGGTTCATTGTCATTTAATAAAAGCTGGATGAGTCTACAAACAAGGGTTACAGTTACTGGTATTGATACATAAAGTGAGTGGGAAGGGTTTTTGTCACTGTGAGAACGGTAAAGCTATGGAACTGTCTTCCAGTGGACGTTGTTTATGGGCAGGTTCATTGGTCAGTTATAAAAAGCTGGATGAGTTTCTACAAACAAGGAATGTTACAAGTTTACTGGTATGATACATAAAGTAGTAGTTGGGAAAGGGTTTTCACTGTGAGAACGGTAAAGCTATGGAACTGTCTTCCAGTGGACGTTGTTATGGCAGGTTCATTGGTCAGTTTATAAAAAAGCTGGATGGTTTCTACAAACAAGGAATGTTACAAGTTACTGGTATTGATACATAAAGTAGAGTGGGGAAAGGGTTTGTCACTGTGAAACGGTAAAGCTATGGAACTGTCTTCCAGTGGACGTTGTTATGGCAGGTCATTGGTCAGTTTAATAAAAAAAATTGGATAGTTTCTCAAACAAGGAATGTTACAAGTTACTTGTATGATAACATAAAGTAGAGTTGGAGAAAGGGCTTTTGTCACTGTGAGAACGGCAAAAGCTATGGAACTGTCTTCCAGTGGACGTTGTTAGGCAGGTTCATGGTCAGTTTAATAAATAAGCTGGATGAGTGTCTAAAAGATAATGCATGGTTACTGTCTTGAAAGAACAGGTGTTGTGCACTCATCCTCATTCAACATATCCAATGTATCGTCTCAATCCTCCATCCCACAGACTCCATTGTACCTGAACAAGCATTAAATACACGTTTCACAGCTGGGACTGTGGTTTATCGTCTCCTGTCTACATTAACGGTTTGTTCATGAATGACTGTTACTGGTACATAAAGTAAGTAGATCAAGGGATATTCCCATTGTATAATATATAACATGATATATAATAGGAGAATTTCTGTTATTCTGTTAGATCAACTTGACATTCAGAATGACTTGTACATAAAATCTGTTTGGCAATAAATACCCCGGAAGCATGAGCCCCAGGGATTGGGCATCATTAGTTAATAAACTGAGTTCAAAGAACTGGATGTTACGCTTTACAGGGCTTCTTCATATACCAGTCCAGGATCACTCCATATAACAGTCTCAAGGCTCATGACCCTCCATGTACCGAACAAGCATAGAAAGTGTCACAGCGGACTGTCACGTCTCCTAGTAACCTACAGGTGTCATGATGAGCTTACTGGTACCATAATGAAAGAAGGATCAGGGAATATATAAAAATATTTTAATGAGACATTCGCATACTGTAGACAATTCACAGAATGATTGTCATAAAGTGCATAATCCGGAAGCTTCCTCCATATCAACGCAATGGGGTCAGGGACTCATATAACGCAATGGTCCGGGACCCTCCATATACAGCAATGTGTCAGGAACCTCCTATAACACAATGGGATCAGGGACCTCTCCATGGCATAATACAGAACACAGGTCAGTGTACCTCCATACTAACAGCAATGGGCTCAGGGACATCCATATACGTAAGGGTCAGGTACCTCTCATATAACACACTAGGGTCAGGACCTCCATGATAACGTAAGGGTCGGGCCATCTCATAACACAGTCAGGGTCCAGTGGACCTCCATAACTAACAGTAAGGGGGGGTCAGGGATCTCCATATAACAGAAGGTGGTCAGTGGACCTCCATTACACAGAAAGGGGTCAGGGACTCCATTAACACAGGGTCAGGACTCTCCATATACAGTCAAGGGGTCAAGGACCTCCATAAACATCAAGGGGTCAGGGACCTCCATATACATCAAGTGGTCATGGACCTCCATATACAGAAGGTTCATGTGACCTCCATATAACCAGTATCCCGGGGATCAATCGTGGAGCCGACTCCAATACAGTAAGGGGGTCAGGTCTCATCGTAGGACCTCCCATATACAGTAAGGGGTCAGGGTCCTCCAAATAACAGTAGCTGGTCGTGTGACCTCCATATAACATAAGGGGTCGGGACCTCCATATCACAGTAAGGGGTCAGGACCTCCATATAACATAAGCGGTGTTCAGGGACACTCCATATAACGATTAGGGGCCAGGGACCTCCATTAACAGTAAGGGGCCAGAGGACCTCCATAAAATAATGGCGGTCATAAGCGGCAGCCCTCCATATAACAGTAAGGTCAGGGACCTCCATATACACAGTTAAGAGGGGTCAGTGAACCTCCACTATAAGCAGTAAGGGCAGGGACCTCCATATAAACGTAGGCCAGGGACCTCCATATAACAGTAAGGGGTCAGGGACCTCCATATAACGTAAGGGCTTCAGGGACCCTCCGATATACCAAGTAGGGGTCAGGGACGCCTCCATATACAGTAAGGGGTCAGGGCCTCCATATAACAGTAAGGGTCAGGGACCTCCATATCAACATAAGGGGCGCAGGACCTATCCCATAAAACAGTAGGGGCCATGACCTCCCATAATACGTTCGGCAATGTAAGGGCCAGGGACCTCATAATAACAGTAAGGGTCAGGACCTCCTTATATAACAGTAAGGGCCAAGTGACCATCCCATATAACATAAGTGGTCGGCCCATACAGAGGGAGCCTTCCATATAACGTAAGGGTCCGGGACCTACCATATACAGTCAAGGGTCCGGGCCTCCATATAACGTAAGGGCTCGGGACCTCCCATATACATTAAGGGCCAGGGACCTGCCACTATAACAGTAAGGGCGTACATATCACCTAAGGCCTATACATAGGGTCAGCCTCCATAACAGTACGGGCCAGGGACCCTCCATTAACCAGTAGGGGCCAGGGACCTCATATAACCGACGAGGGGTCAGGGACCTCCTATACCAGCAAGGGGTCATGGACCTCCCTATCAACAGTAAGGGTCCAGGTAGACCTCCATATAACAGTAAGGGGCCAGGGACCTTCCATATACAGTAAGGGGTCGAGGGAACCTCCATATAACAGTAAGGGTCCAGGGACCTCCTCTATAACAGTAAGGGGTCCAGGGACCCGTTCCACTATAACAGTAAGGGTCCAGGGACCCTCCATATACATAACGGGTCAGGGACCTCCCATATATAGGGAGCTCATTAACGTAGGGTCAGGGACCTCCATATAACAGTAAGGGTGACTCACAGTAGGGCCAGGGACCTCATCAAGGCCAGGACTCATATACAGTAAGGGGTTCAGGGACCTCCATATAACATAAGGGTCAGGACCTCCATCTAGTAACAGTAAGGGGTCAGGGACCTCCATATAACATGCAGGGGTCAGGGACCTCCATATAACAGTAAGGGGGTCAGGGACTCCATATAACAGTAAGGGGTCAGGACCTCCATATACATGTAGGGGTCAATGGACCTCCATAAACGTAAGGGGTCAGGGACCTCCAATCACGTAAGGGGTCGGGAAACCTCCATATAACAGTAGGGGTCATGGACCTCCAAAACAGTAAGGGGCGGGACCTCCATATAACAGTAAGGGTCAGGACCCCTCCAATAACAGTAAGGGGTCAGGGACCCTCCTATACAGTAAGGGGTCATGGGACCTCCATATAACAGTAAGGGGTCAGGGACCCCTCCATATAACCTTAAGGGGTCAGGGACCTCCATATAACAGTAAGGGGGTCAGGGACCTCCAATAACAGTAAGTGTCAGAACTCCATAGAAAGTAAGAGGGGTCAGGTACCTCCATAAACAGGCACGGGGTCCAGGGACCTCCATATAACAGATAAGGGGTCAGGGATCCTCCATATAGACAGAAGGGGCAGGGACTCCATATAACAGAAGGGGTCAGGGAACCTCCATATAACGCAAGTGGTCAGGGACCTCCATAAAACAGTAGAGGGGTCAGGGTCCTTCCATATAACAGAAGGGGTCAGGGATCCTCCATATAACGTGGGTCAGGGACCTCCATATAACAGATAGAGGGTCATGGGACCTCCATATTCAAGCCGTAAGTGGTCAGGGAACTCCATATAAAGCATAGGGTCCAGGACCATCCATATAACATTAGGGTCAGGGACCTCCATTATAACGCAAGGGGTCAGGGACTCATCCAGTAAACAGAAAGGGGGTCAGGGACTTCCATATAACAGTAAGGGTAGGAACTCAATAAGAGGGTCGGCCCTCCCATATAACAGTAAGGGGTCAGGGACCTCCCATATAACAGTAAGGCGGTGCAGGGACCTCATAGTAACAGTAAGGGGTCGGGCCCATCATAACAGTAAGGGGTCAGGGACCTCCATATAAACATAAGGGGTCAGGGAACGTCCATAAACAGTAAGGGTCAGGGACTTCAATATAACGAAGGGGTCAGGGACCCCATACAGTGTCAGGCCTATAAACATAAGGGGTCAGAGGACCCTCATATAATAAAGGGCAGGGACCTCCATATAACAGTAAGAGAGGGTCCAGGGACTCCATATAACAGTAGGGGGACAGTGGACCTCCATAAACAGTAAGGGTCAGGGAACCTCCATATAACGCGTAAGGGAGAGGACATCCATAGTAACAGTAGGGCAGGCCTCACATCGTAGGGTCGACCTCCAGATAACAGTAGGTGGTCAGGGACCTCCATATAAGTAAGGGGTCAGGGACCTCCATATCAACAGTAAGGGGCTCAGGAGCCCTCCTTAACAGTAAGAGGGGTCCGGGACCTCCATATACTATAAGGGTGTCAGGGACCTCCTAACATAGTAAGGGTCATCCTCCAGTACAGTAAGGGTCAGTGGACCTCTCATAAACAGTAAGGGGTCAGGGACCTCCATATAACAGTAAGGGGCCAGGGACCTCCATATAACAGTAAGGGGCCAGGGACCTCCATATAACAGTAAGGGGCCAGGGACCTCCCATATAACAGTAAGGGGCCAGGGACCTCCCATATAACAGTGGTTCAAGGGCTCCATATACAGTAGGGTCAGGCCTCCATATAACAGTAAGGGCTCAGTGGAACCTCCACTATAACAGTAAGGGGCCAGGGAACCTCCATATAACAGTAAGGAGGACAATTAACAGTAAGGCAGACCTCCCTATAACATATAGGGGCTCAGGGACCTCCCATTAAGAAGCAGGTCAATGTGGGCGGATCATATCAGAGGGAGGAAAACCCTCCATTATAAAGTAGGGGACGTCCTCCATAAGAAGGGGAAAGACCTCCATATAACAGTAAGGGGCAGGGCCAATCATTAACGTAAGGGGCTCAGGGACTCCATAAACAGTAAGGGGCCAGGACCTCCATATAACCGTAAGGGGCCAGGGACCTCATATAACAGTAAGGGGGTTCAGGGACTGCCATATAACACATAAGGGGTCAGGGACCTCCATATAACAATTAAGGGGTCAGGACCCTCCATATAACAGTAAGGAGGGACTCAAAAGTAAGTAGACCCACGAAGGAGGTCAACCTCCATATAAACAGTGGGTCAGGGGATCACTGAGGGAGGGCCTCCATATAAACAGTTAGGGGAAGGGAGCTAACTAAGGGGTAGGCCATCGAGTAAGGCCTCAAAAAAAAACCACAGCTATACATACATAAAATAAGTACTTGATTTTTTTTGCATGCAAGCTACATAAAATCCAATATAACAGTAAGGGGTCAGGACCCCATCTAACAGTAAGGGGCCAGGGACCCTCATAACAGTAGGGGCCAGGGACCTCCATAAACAGTAAGGGGCGACCCATAGGTAAGGGGACCTCCATATAACAGTAAGGGGTCAGGGACCTCCATATAACAGTAAGGGGCAGGGACCTCCATATAACAGTAGGGGTCAGGTGACCCCCCTACAATAACAGTAAGGGTCAGGGACTCCATATAACACAGTAAGGGGCAGGGAACCTCCATATAACAGTAAGGGGTCAGGGACTCCATACTGCAAGACCTCATCAGTTAAGGCAGGCCTAATCGAGGGGTCAGGGACCTCCATATAACAGTCAGGGGTCAGGGACCTCCATATAACAGTAAGGGTGTCCGGGACCTCCATATAAACAGTAAGGGTCAGGGACCCTCCATTATACAGTTAAGGGGTCGGGACCTCCATATAACAGTAAGGGGTCAGGGGACCTCAATAAACAGTAAGGGGTCAGGGACCTCCATATAACAGTACGGGTCGGGACCTCCATGAAAGTCAGGCCCCATACAGTAAGGGGTCAGGGACCTCCATGATACAGTAAGGGGTCAGGGACTCCATATTAAACGTAAGGGGTCAGGGAACTCCATATCACAGTAAGGGGCCAGGGACCTCCATTAAGCAGTAAGGGGTCGGCCTCATATAACAGTAGGGGCCAGGGACCTCCATATAAAGTAAGGGGTAAGGGAGACTCCATATAACAGTAAGGGTCATGGGACCTCCATAAACAGTAAGGGTCAGGGACCGCCCATATAACAGTAAGGGTCAGGACCATCCATATACATTAGGGGTCAGGGACCTCCCAATAACATAAGGGGCAGGGACATCCATATAAAATACGGGGCAGGGCACTCCATATAACAGTAAGGGCATCCCCATAACGGGGGGCAGCCCTCCCATAACCAGTAAGGGGTCCAGGGACCATCCATAACAGTAAGGGTAGGGACCTCCCATTATAACAGGAGGGGTCAGGGACCTCCATACACATAAAAGGGGACCAGGGCCGTCCATATAACAGTACGGGGTTCAGGGACTCCCATATAACGTATTAAGGGGCCAGGGACCCATCATATACAGAAGGGGTCAGGACCCTCCATATATACCAGTAAGGGGTCAGGGACCTCCATATACCTAAGGGGTCAGGACCTCCTAATAAAAGTAAGGGGCCAGGACTCCCATATTATACGTAATGGTCCAGGGACTCCATTATCCAGTAAGGGGTCAGGGACCTCCAGATAACAGTTAAGGGGTCAGGGACCTCATATAACAGTAAGGGGCAGGGACATCCATAAACAGTAAGTGGCCAGGGATCCATAAACAGTAAGGGGCCGGGACATCCATATAACAGTAAGGGGGCAGGTACATCCAATAACAGTAAGGGGGTGCAGGGACCTCCATATAACAGTAAGGCCAGGGACCTCCATTTATAACAGTAAGGGGTCAGCTACGAGGGCAACCTCCATATAAACAGTAAGGGTCCGAGGACTCCATTAACAGTAGGGGTCAGGGACCTCCATATAAACAAAAGGGGTCAGGGACCTCATATAAACATTAGGGGTCAGGGGGACCCTCCATATAACAGTAAGGGGGTCAGGGACCTCCATATACAGTAAGGGGTAGTGACCCCATATAGTGGGCCAGACCTCCATATAAAGTAAGGGGCCAGGGACCTCCCATTATAACAGTAAGGGGCCAGGGACCCTCCATATAACGTAAAGGGGTCCAGGGACCTCCCATATAACAGTAATGTGTCAGTGGACCTCCATATCACAGTAGGGGTCAGGGACCTCCATAATAACAATTAAGGTGGTCTGGACCTCCAAAACAAAAAAAAAAAAAAGTAAGGGTCAGCGGACCTCCATATAAAGCAAAGGGGAAAAAGTCAGGGACCTCCATATAACAGCAGGGGTCAGGACCTCCTATCACCGTAAGGTGTCAGGGACCTCCCTATACATAAGTCAGGGGGTCAGGGACCAGTCCATATACCAGTAGTGGGTCAAGGGACCTCCATATAACAGTAAGGGGTTCAGGGACCTCCATAATAACGAGTAAGGGTCAGGGACCTCCATATACAGTAAGGGTTCAGGGACCTCCATATAACATACGTGGGACAGGGCCTCCTATAACAGTAAGAGGGTCAGGGACTCCATATAAAATTAAGGAGGGTCAGGACCTCCATTACATAAGGGGTCAGTGACCTCCATCTAACAGTAAGGGGTCAGTGACTCCATAGACCAGTAATGGTTCAGGTGACCTCCATATAACATAAGGTACAGGGACCTCTCCATAGCAACATTAAGGGGGTCAGGGACCTCCATATAAACCGCAATGGGTTCCGGGACCTCCATATCACAGAAGGGGTCAGGGACCTCCATAACAGTAAGGGGTCAGGGACCCTCCATATAACAGCAAGGGGTCATGGGACCCCATATAACAGTAAGGGGTCAGGGACCTCCATATAACAGTAAAGGGGTCGGGACCTCCATATAACGTAAGGGGTCAGTGACCTCCATATAACAAGTAAGGGGTCAGGGACCATCCATTAACAGTAAGGGGTCAGGGACCTCCATATAACATAAGGGTACAGGGACCCTCCATATAACAGTAAGGGTCCCAAGGACCTCCATATAACAGTAAGGGGGTCCGGCCTCCATATAACATTAAGGGTCAGGGACCTCCTATACCAAGTTAGTAAGGGGTCGGACCTCCCATATAACGTAAGGGGTCCGGGACCTCCATATAACAGTAAGGGGTCGGGACCTCCTTCCCCGAGAGAGGTGTCTCAAATCACAGGTTATAGGAGAATGGCACGGCTCCGAATTGTCCCTACCTTCCAAGCAAAGAAGCAGTGATGGGATTTCCTGGTCCCAGCACCGTCCCACAGTCGGGTGGATGTTAATCTGCATGACATTGAGAAGACGAAGAGCTGCGGCGCTGCGCCCATCCCCGACCTCCAGAACTGAGGAGGCCACCTGAAAATAGACACAGGATGAAGAGAACACTGAATGACTGGTACCCTGGGGAATAATTACAGTTCACAGCCACCAGGTGGCACTGTACTGAGCAAACCAACATCGGTCTCTGCCATTCACATCAGACGTGTAGTACACACACGCACTAATACTAATCACAAATGCACACACACACACGCAACAATGCACCCCCCTTTCTAACCTACACCCCCATTCTAACCCTCACCCCCCCTTTCTAACCCTCACCCCCCCTTTCTAACCCTCACCCCCCCTTTCTAACCTCACCAAAAAAGCTGGATGAGTTTTTGCAAGCAAGGAATGTTGCAAGTTACTGGTATTGATACATAAAGTAGAGTTGGGAAAGGGTTTGTCACTGTGAGAACGGTAAAGCTATGGAACTGTCTTCCAGTGGACGTTGTTATGGCAGGTTCCTTGGTCAGTTTAATATAAAGCTGGATGAGTGTCTAAAAGATAATGCATGTTACTGCTTGAAAGAACAGGGTTTGTGCTCCATCATCCAGTTCAACATATCCAATGTATCGTCTCAATCCTCCATCCACACATACTCCATGTACCTGAACAAGCATTAAATACACCGTGTCACAGCTGGGACTGTGGTTTATCGTCTCCCTGTCTACCTTACGGTTTGTTCATGATGAATGTTACTGGTACATAAAGTAAAGTAGATCAAGGGATATTTCCCATTGTATATATAGTACATAAAGTAAAGTAGATCAAGGGATATTTCCCATTGTATATATATATATATATATATATATATATATATATATATATAGGAGAATTTCTGTTATTCTGTTAGATCAACTTGACAATTCAGAATGACTTGTACAGAAATCTGTTGGCAATAAATACCCCGGAAGCTCCCAATCAGCATATAACAGTAAGGGGTCAGGGACCTCCATATAACAGCAAGGGGTCCGGGACCTCCATATAACAGTACATAAAGTAAAGTAGATCAAGGGATATTTCCCATTGTATATATACATATATATAGGAGAATTTCTGTTATTCTGTTAGATCAACTTGACAATTCAGAATGACTTGTACAGAAATCTGTTGGCAATAAATACCCCGGAAGCTCCCAATCAGCATATAACAGCAAGGGGTCAGGGACCTCCATATAACAGCAAGGGGTCAGGGATCTCCATATAACAGCAAGGGGTCAGGGACCTCCATATAACAGCATACCCCCAATATACCCCCATATTGGTACATTCCCCTCTACACTCCTATATACCCCCAAATGGTACATTTCCCTCTACACTCCAATAACCCCCATATGGTACATTTCCCTCTACACTCCAATATACCCCCATATGGACATTCCCCTCTACACTCCATATACCCCCATATGGAACATTCTCCTCTACACTCCTACCCCCCATATGGTACATTCTCCTCTTTTTTTCACTCTTATTATACCCCCCATTGCATTCCCGGTACAATCCATCCCCCTCTGTTACACTCTATCACCCTTCTTTCCCCCATATGGGTACGTTCCCTTCTACACTCAATACCCCCCTATGGTACATTTCCCTCTACACTCCAATACCCCCATATGGTAAATTCCCTCTACACTCCATATACCCCCATATGGTACATTTCCCTCTACACTCAATATACCCCCATATGGTACATTCCCTCTACACTCCATTCCCCCATATGGTACATTCCCTCTACCTCCCATATACCCCCATATGGTACATTCCCCTCTACACTCCATATACCCCCATATGGTACATTTCCCTCTACACTCATATACCCCCATATGGTACATTTCCCTCTACACTCCATATACCCCCATATGGTACAGTCCCCTCTACACTCCATATACCCCCCATATGGTACGTCCCCTACACTCCATAAACCCCCCTATGGACATCCCCTCTACACTCCATAAACCCCCCATATGGTACATTCCCCTCTACACTCCATATACCCCCATATGGTAAATTCCCCTCTACAACTCCATATTACCCCCATATGGTACATTCCCTCTACAATCCATATACCCCCATATGGTATTCCCTCTACACTCACATATACCCCCCATATGGTACATTTCCCTCTACACTCCATATACCACCCATATGGTAACATTTCCCTCTACACTCCATATACCGGTACCCCCCCATATGGTACATTTCCCTCTACAACTCCATATACCCCCATATGGTACATTCCCCTCTACACTCCATATACCCCCCATATGGTACATTCCCCTCTACACTCCATATACCCCCATATGGTACATTCCCCTCTACACTCCATAACCCCCATATGGTACATTCCCCTCTAACTCCATATACCCCCATATGGTACATTCCCTCTACACTCCATACCCCCATATGGTACATTCTCTCCCTCTACCCACCTTACATCATATACCCCCCATATGGTACATTTCCCTCTACACTCCATATACCCCCATATGGTACATTTCCCTCTACACTCCATATACCCCCATATGGTACATTTCCCCTCTACACTCCATATACCCCCATATGGTACAGTCCCCTCTACACTCCATAACCCCCCCATATGGTACATTTCCCTCTACACTCCATATACCCCCCATATGGTACATTTCCCTCTACACTCCTATAACCCCCCCCATATGGTACAGTCCCCTCTACACTCCATACACCCCCATATGGTACATTCCCCTCTACACTCCATATACCCCCATATGGTACATGTCCCCTCTACACTCCATATACCCCCATATGGTACATTTCCCTCTACACTCCATATACCCCCCATATGGTACATTTCCCTCTACACTCCATATACCCCCACTATGGTACATTCCCCTCTACACTCCATATACCCCATATGGAATTCCCTCTACACTCCATATACCCCCCATATGGTACATTCCCTCTACACTCCATATACCCCCATATGGTACATTCCCCTCTACAACTCCATATACCCCCCCATATGGTACATTTCCCTCTACACTCCATATACCCCCCTATGGTACATTCCCCTCTACACTCCATATACCCCCCAATGGTACATTCCCCTCTACACTCCATATACCCCCATTATGTACACATTTCCCTCTACACTCCATATACCCCCCATATGGTACATTCCCCTCTACACTCCATATACCCATATGGTACATTCCCTCTACACTCCATATACCCCCCATATGGTACAGTTCCCTCTACCCCTCCATATACCCCCCATGGTACATTCCCCTCTACCACTCCATATACCCCCATATGGTACATTCCCCTCTACACTCCATATACCCCCCATATGGTACATTCCCCTCTACACTCCATATACCCCCATATGGTACATCCCCTTAACTCCATATACCCCCATATGGTACTTTCCCTCTACACTCCATATACCCCCATATGGTACATTCCCTCTACACTCCATAATACCCCCATATGGTACATTTCCCTCTACACTCCATATACCCCCCATATGGTACATAACTCTATCCCCCATGTACACTCCATATACCCCCATATGGTACATTCCCCCCTCACACTACCATTAACCCCCCATAGGTACATTCCCCTCTACACTCCATATCCCCCCATATGGTACATTCCCCACCTAACTCCATACACCCCCCATATGGTACACCCCACCATACACCCCCCAAACCCCCCCCATATATAGACCCCCCACACTCCATAAACCCCCCATATGGTACATCCCCTCTACACTCCATATACCCCATATGGTACATTCCCCTCCCTCTACCCCATATACCCCCATATGGTACATTCCCTCTACACTCCATATACCCCCCATATGGTACATTTCCCTCTACACTCCATATACCCCCCCATATGGTACATTTCCCTCTACACTCCATATACCCCCAATGGTACATTTCCCCTACACTCCAATACCCCCATGGTACATTCCCTCTACACTCCATACCCCCATATGGTACATTCCCCTCTACACTCCATATACCCCCATATGGTACATTTCCCTCTACACTCCATATACCCCCCATATGGTACATTCCCTCTACACTCCATATACCCCCATATGGTACATTCCCCTCTACACTCCCTATACCCCCCATATGGTACATTCCCCTCTACACTCCATAAACCCCCCATATGGTACATTCCCCTCACACTCCATATACCCCATGGTACATTCCCCTCTACACCCATTAACCCCCATATGGACATTTCTCACACTCAATACCCCCCATATGGTACATTCCCCTCTACACTCCATATACCCCCCATATGGTACATTCCCCTCTACACTCCATATACCCCCATATGGTACATTTCCCTCTACACTCCATATACCCCCCATATGGTACATTTCCCTCTACACTCCATATACCCCCATATGGTACATTTCCCTCTACCCAATATACCCCCCTATGGTACATTCCCCTCTACACTCCATATACCCCCCATATGGACATTTCCCCTCTACACTCCATATACCCCCATATGGTACATTCCCTCTACACTCCATATACCCCCCATATGGTACATTCCCTCTACACTCCTATACCCCCCCCATAGGTACATTTCCCTCTACACTCCTATACCCCCCCATATGGTACATTCCCTCTACACTCCATATACCCCCCCCACATGGTACATTTCCCTCTACACTCCATATACCCCCCATATGGTACATTCCCCTCTACACTCCATATACCCCCATATGGTACATTTCCCTCTACACTCCATATACCCCCATATGGTACATTTCCCCTCTAACTCCCATATACCCCCATATGGTACATTCCCCTCTACACTCCATATACCCCCCCATATGGTACAACTTTCCCTCTACACTACCATATACCCCCATACTATGTACATTCCCTCTCTACACTCATATACCCCCCAATGGTACATTCCTCACACTCCATTACCCCCCATATGGTACATTCCCTCTACATCCATTATACCCCCATTGTACATTCCCCTCACACTCCATATAACCCCCATATGTACATTCCCCTCTACACTCCATATACCCCCATATGGTACATTCTCCCTCTACACTCCTAATATTACCCCTCCCCCATATGGTACATTTTCCCTCTACTCACTCCATATACCCCCATATGGTACATTCCCTCTACACTCCATATACCCCCCATATGGTACATCCCCTCTACATCCCATTACCCCCCTATGTACATTCCCTCTACACTCATATACCCCCATATGGTACATTCCCTCTACACTCCATATACCCCACCCCCCATATGGTACATTCCCTCTACACTCCATATACCCCATATGGTACATCCCCTCTACATCCATATACCCCCATATGGTACATTCCCCTCTACACTCCTATACCCCCATATGGTACATCCCCTCTACACTCACATAACCCCCATATGGTACATTCCCTCTACACTCCATATACCCCCCATATGGTATCCCCTACACTCCATTACCCCCATATGGTACATTCCCCTCTACACTCCATATACCCCCAATGGTACACTTCCCTCTACACTCCAATAACCCCCCCATATGGTACATTCCCCTTACACCTCCATATCCCCCCATATGGTACATTCCCCTCTACACTCCATATACCCCCCATATGGTACATCCCTCTACCTCATAACCCCCAATGGTACATTCCCTTAACTCCATATACCCCCATATGGTACATTTCCCTCTACACTCCATTATACCCCCCCATATGGTACATTTCCCTCTACACTCCATATACCCCCCATATGGTACATTTCCCTCTACACTCCATATACCCCCCATAGGTACATTTCCCCTCTACACTCCATATACCCCCATATGGTACATTCCCTCTACACTCCTATACCCCCATATGGTAATTTCCCTCTACACTCCATATACCCCCATATGGTACATTCCCCTCTACACTCCAATCACCCCCATATGGTACATTCCCTCTACACTCCATATACCCCCATATGGTACATTTCCCTCTACACTCCATATATACCCCCCATATGGTACATTTCCCTCTACACTCATATACCCCCCCTATGGGACATTCCCCTCTACACTCCATATTACCCCCATATGGTACATCCCTCTACACTCAATACCCCAAGGTACATTTCCTCTACAATCCCATACCCCCATATGGTACATTTCCCTCTACACTCATATAACCCCATATGATCTTTCCCTCTAACTCCAATACCCCCATATGGTACATTCCCTCTACACTCCATATACCCCCATATGGTACATTTCCCTCTACACTCCATATACCCCCATATGGTACATTTCCCTCTACACTCCATCTACCCTCTATACAGTGTTCCCTTTAAGCTGCGCACACAAATTGTATCCGACCAGGACATTACCCGTCTACTCCCACCCATATAGAACATCTTATTAGGAAGCCTGTGGTTAACCTAAGAAGCATGTTTGGCAACTCACCTTGGACTTGGTCATCTCATTGGATGCCAGCAATATAACCATCTTAGCTGTCTCTTTGGTGAGTACAGTGAGGCTGTTCTTTACTATGGTCTCCATGGCCCTTAGGATGATAGTCCGGTGTGCATGGGAGAGCTACGGGAATAAATAACATTTCTTATTTACCAATATAAGGGACACGATGTGTGATGCTGAAATGAAAACAATGGAGAATTGTGAACTGTAAGTAAAAATCAGTGAGACTGAGTCCTTGTGTTACACGCGCACTTACCTTTCTTCCATTAATATTAATATAGTTCAAATTCCATTCATTTTACTGAATTAGCAGATCCCTTACCAGCCCATACTTACCTGCAGACGATCCATGCAACCACCCAGCCTGATAACATTAGACCCACATTTATATAGTATAGTATTAGTGTAGTATTAATATAGCATTACTATAGTATTCGTATAGTATTGTATTAGTGTAGTATTAATATAGCATTACTATAGTATTAGTATAGTATAGTATTAGTAGTCTAATATTAGTATAGTATTAGTAGTATAATATCAGTATAGTATTAGTAGTATAATATCAGTATAATATTAGTAGTATAATATCAGTATAATATTAGTATAGTATTAGTAGTATAATATTAGTATAGTATTAGTAGTATAATATTAGTATAGTAGTAGTATAATATTAGTATAGTATTAGTAGTATATTAGTATAGTATAGTATTAGTATAGTACTAGTAGTATAATATTAGTATAGTACTAGTAGTATAATATTAGTATAGTATTAGTAGTATAATATTAGTATAGTATTAGTAGTATAGTATTAGTAGTATAGTATTAGTATAGCATTAGTAGTATAATATTAGTATAGTATTAGTAGTATAATATTTAGTATAGTATTAGTAGTATAATATTTAGTATAGTATTAGTAGTATAATATTAGTATAGTATAGTATATTATAGTATTAGTAGTATAATATTTAGTATAGTATTAGTAGTATAATATTAGTAGTATAATATTAGTATAGTATAGTATTAGTAGTATAATATTTAGTATAGTATTAGTAGTATAATATTAGTAGTATAATATTAGTATAGTATATTATAGTATTAGTAGTATAATATTTAGTATAGTATTAGTAGTATAATATTTAGTATAGTATTAGTAGTATAATATTTAGTATAGTATTAGTAGTATAATATTAGTATAGTATTAGTAGTATAATATTAGTATAGTATATTATAGTATTAGTAGTATAATATTTAGTATAGTATTAGTAGTATAATATTTAGTATAGTATTAGTAGTATAATATTAGTAGTATATTAGTGTAGTATAATATTTAGTATAATATTAGTAGTATAATATTAGTAGTATAATATTAGTAGTATAATATTAGTAGTATAATATTAGTATAGTATTAGTAGTATAATATTTAGTATAGTATTAGTAGTATAATATTTAGTATAGTATTAGTAGTATAATATTAGTAGTATATTAGTGTAGTATAATATTTAGTATAGTATTAGTAGTATAATATTAGTAGTATAATATTAGTAGTATAATATTAGTATAGTATTAGTAGTATAATATCAGTATAGTAGTATAATATTAGTATAGTATTAGTAGTATAATATTAGTATAGTATTAGTAGTATAATATTTAGTATAGTATTAGTAGTATAATATTAGTATAGTATTAGTATAGTATACTATACTGGCTCCAAGTCCCAATCAGAAATATCACTGGATGAAATAGATGAATTGGTTTTAACATCTAACTAGTGTATGGCCAGCCTGAGACAATCATGGACGTAATTAGGGATAAAACGAACTAGTTTATTAAAGGATAAGAATGCACTTTGATCCTTGTAATGTTCATATGATAGAGGTGACGGACTGGAATATGTACAATATTTACTATGTGCTTCTCCGTGTTGATACTCACGGACTTCCAGATAGTGGGGAAAAATGGACTTTCCATGAACGGATAACAATGGATTGACGGGACTGTACCTTGTCATGCTGCCGCAGGTAGGAGTCACAGGACTCTAGCACCTCTGTGGGAGCTGCCTCTCCCATGAAGCATAGCGAGCTGTAGATCTGTTCCTGCACATCAGGGTCCTTGTCTATAGAGGCGTCCATAAGGGTGGTTGCCAGACCTACAGGACGGGAACAAGACATGTTACCCAAATCCAGATTTTATATCAATATGTACATTATATACACAGCATACAGTCAGGGAAATTGACCTCTCTGCCCCTATGGCCACACGACTGGTTCATTAGTGTCCAACTGTGTGTCATGAAATCGTCACATGGTCTGGTAATATGATGTTCTAATACTGCACATGTAGAACACGCATGGAATCCCAGGAGCCAGGTACAGACTGGGGCTTATTTAATAAGAGGCTGTTAATCTGCACCAACCAATCACATTGTATTAGACCTAGTGAATGACTTTATTGGGTTTCCATTTCATGTTAATGGCCAATCCCAGACATACAGCATTACCACAGCCTACAAAGGGACGTACCGTAACCCTGTGAGCCATTAATTACAATAGCAAAATGCCATTGGTAAAAGTACAGAAAAGAATTAAGGCGAATCCTCTACCTTTAAAGGGACGTGGGGGACACCCTTTAAATTTAGAATGAAGCTGTAATGTCTTCCTTAAATAGACAATTATATCATTATATTTATAGAATACATAAGGCTAGGCATTTTCAATGGGGAGGTGCAGTGGCGAGAATCTATATTAGTCACCTAGTGATGTCACTGAGTGACTTCCTGTATCCCACTGCTCCTCCCTGTTATCGGTCATTTATTTAGGAAGCCCTGTGTATTGTTGACAGACGCCCTACTCTCTTTTCAATAGGAACGGTAATTAACTATTTATACACTAAGCAGAGGTTCCTATATAAATGGCTAATACAGGGAGGGGGAGAGACTGGTAGCGGACAGGTTTATTTTTTTGGCTGGCCTTATGTATTATAAGTAATAATATGCTACCTACAGTGTAATATATGGACTTACTTCACCTTGGAGTTCCATGTCCTGTATAAAAGAACTCGGTCTGCGGCCTCGTGTTTCTATATGGTCATGGAACTCCTCAGTGGCGTAATATCCTTATATTACACTGTAGGTAGCGTATTATCCCTTATATTACATACAATATAACCATATAGAGACTAACTGCACAGGGGTTCAATAAAAAGGAAAGGTCTTACGTTTAACACTAGAAGCGGCCATTGGTCTAGATATGGCGCCAGATAACGTCCAGCCACGGGGGGGGAAGATCCGTCCGTTCAGGTATCTGAAGAGAGGTCACGTTTATCAATGACACGGACAATCCCACACATTGCACAGACCCTCACAGGGAACGGTAATGAAATTAGCCCAGGGGCCAGGCTGATAAATATCCACTAATGCAGAAATGTTTCCATGGGACCCAGTGGGTTGTTCTTCTCATCCAACAACCAATTAAAATCTTGTTACTGGGCGTAGAAAGGTCTGGATTAGCGAACCAGGAACCCAGTTCTATTTGTCTACGACAATGTTCTGACTCCTCCCCCTGAGGAAAGAAATGTCAAAGTTTATATTCCATATACAAGGACAATACAGATATCCAATACGCACTATATACAGTAATAGTTTATATTCAATATACAAGTACAATACAGATATCCAATACGCACTATATACAGTAATAGTTTATATTCCATATACAAGGACAATACAGATATCCAATAAACACTATATACAGTAATAGTTTATATTCCATATACAAGGACAATACAGATATCCAATACGCACTATATACAGTAATAGTTTATATTCAATATACAAGGACAATACAGATATCCAATACGCACTATATACAGTAATAGTTTATATTCCATATACAAGGACAATACAGATATCCAATACGCACTATATACAGTAATAGTTTATATTCAATATACAAGTACAATACAGATATCCAATACGCACTATATACAGTAATAGTTTATATTCCATATACAAGGACAATACAGATATCCAATACGCACTATATACAGTTATAGTTTATATTCAATATACAAGGACAATACAGATATCCAATTAACACTTATGGCTTATTTAGACTGAATGTACAATGTACAGCCCTGCTAATAATGTTTATTAAGGTCCCATGATCCCGTAACCCAGTGTAGGAGGGGACATTGCCAGTATATATTTAAAGCTTTTAGGTTTAGTTGTCCTTTAACGGTGTTACCATGTCATGTGGATTTGATTTGTACACATCTACATAATCATCATATGACCCTGACTGTGTAAATAGTCATCGAATTAGAAAACCAGCATCCTCATCTTTAAAGGCCAACTAAACCAACTAAAAGGATATATAAAGTTTAATATACAGCTGGGACGAAGGGACCAATATAACCCCTATATGCTACTAGAATAACCCAGTATATCCCATTATACAGTTACCCCTAGCCCCAGTATAGCCAAGTATATTCCAGAATAACCCAGTATATCCCATTATACAGTTACCCCTGGCCCCAAGATAGCCAAGTATATTCCAGAATATCTGTGTAGCCCAGTATAAAGTTACCCCCAGTTCAAGTATACACAGTTACCCCCAGTCCCAGCATAGCCAAGTATATTCCAGAATATCCCAAGTATATTCCAGTTACTCCCAGTACCAGTACTGTCCATAAAATCCCAGTATTGCTCAGTATACAGTTACCCCCAGTCCCCATATAGCCCAGTATATACTAGTATACCCCAGGATACAGTTACCCCCAGTCCCAGTTAAGCCCATTATATCCCAGTATACAGTTACCCCTAGTCCCAGTTTAGCCCAGTATACAGTGTCCCCCAGTCCCAATATAACCTAGTATATGCCACTATAGCCATTATACACAGGTACTGCAAGTCCCAGTATACCCCAATATATACCAGTATACAGTTATCCCCAGTCCCAGTATATTCCAGTTTAGCCCAGTATACACAGTTATCCCCATTCCCAGTATAGCCTAATATACAGTTACCCAAAGTCCCAGTATACGTAGTTACCCCCAGTCCTAGTATAACCCAATATAGTAAGTATACACATACCCTCAGTCTCATACCCCCAGCATAACACAGTAAAGCCCAATATATACCAGTTACCTCCAGCCCCAGTATTTCCCAGAACAGACAGTTATCTTCAGCCCCAGTCCAAGTATAACCCAATAAATACCAGTATACACAGCTACAACCAGTCCCAGTATAGCCCAATAAACAGTTACCCCCAGTACCAGTACAGTTATCCCCAAATCCCAGTATAGCCCAGTATACAGTTACCCAAGTCCCGGTATAGCGTTACCCCCAGTCCTAGTATATCCCAGTATACCCAGTGACCCGCAGTCCCAATATAGCCCAATATATACACTAGTAAAGCCCAGTATATAAAGTTACTACCAGTCTCAGTATAGCCCAGTATACACATTTACCCCAAGCACCAATATAGCCCAGTATTCAGTTACCCTAATTCACCAGTATATCCAAGTATACAGTAACCCCAAATCCCAGTATACAGTTACAAAAAGTCGCAGTATACAGTTACCCCCAGTCCCAGTATAGCCCAATATACACAGTTACCCCCAGTCCCAGTCCCCCCAGTATACAGTTACCTCTAGTCTAAGTATATCCCAGTACACAGTTACCCTAGAACCAGTATACACAGTATATGCCAGTATAACCCAGTAAATCCCAGCATTACACAGTATATCCCAGTACACAGTTGCCAAGTCTCAGTTTAACCCAATAAATCCCAGAATAGCCCAGTATAGTTACCCTAGTCCCAGTATATCCCAGAATACACAGTTTATCCAAGTTTACACAGTATAGTGTATAGTCCAGTATACATTTACCCCCAATTTACACACAGTAAATCACAGTATATAGTTAACCCAGGTCCCAGTATTTCCCAGAATACTCAGTATATCCCAGAAGACCCAGTATTTCCCAGTATACAGTTCCCCTAAGCCCAGTATACACAGTTATTATAGTTATAGATATAATGTGTTATTTGTCTAGTTATAATATAATAGTTACAGATATAATGTGTTGTTTGTCTAGTTATAGTATTATAGTTATAGATATAATGTGTTATTTGTCTAGTTATAATATAATAGTTACAGATATAATGTGTTATTTGTCTAGTTATAATATAATAGTTACAGATTTTTATTGTCATTGTGTGTATCTATATATTCCCCTGTGTATTTTATAATAATAAACATATATCAGTGTTGGTGCCAGGGGAAGCGAACGCATTTCTAGGCTCTGATAAATCCGAAGATTCATTGCCACATGGACATGGATTTCTTATTTCTGGATGGACGAGCACAGTGGGAAGACTCATTGCCCTATGGACATTATTATTGTTATTCTGTTTCTCTGTTGCCTTGGGGTGGCCACATGCATATGTGCCGTTTATTCTGGGATCTGCTCGTGTCTCTACTGAATGGTTTACTGTTGGCTTTATTTTGGGATCTGCTATGTTTGGCTTCACATGTGAATTACCCCCGGGGCTTCTGCTTGAAAACAACTTGTGTCCCTTCTGGTGACATTTTTTTGCCTCTTTCCTGAAGGTCTATTGATCCGGGGGGATTCGGACCAGTTGTTCAGTCGGACCTTCTGGGGACCGTTCTAAACATTGGGTCACAGGACAGATACGTGGTCTCCTACCCACAGATATGGCATCATTATAACCACCTAGTATCTACCCAAATCTGGCACCGGTGGAGCCGACCAGAAGATTGGGTTTACAGGGCACATCAACTGCTTACATGAGCCAAGTGACAGAGTTACAGTATCTTAGTTTATCAATCATACACCAGTCAGTGGATATTTATGGGAAACTGAATCAGTTACCCTACAGCCCTGAATCCAGTTACCCAGCATGCACTCTCACGCTACAGCCCTGAATTCAGTTACCCAGCATGCACTCTCACGCTACAGCCCTGAATTCAGTTATCCAGCATGCACTCTCACGCTACAGCCCTGATTTCAGTTACCCAGCATGCACTCACCCTACATCCCTGAATTCAGTTACCCAGCATGCACTCTCACGCTACAGCCCTGAATCCAGTTACCCAGCATTCACTCTCACCCTACAGCCCTGAATCCAGTTACCCAACATGCACTTTCACGCTACAGCCCTTAATTCAGTTACCCAGCATGCACTCTCACCCTTCAGCCCTGAATTCAGTTACCCAGCATGCACTCTCACGCTACAGCCCTTAATTCAGTTACCCAGCATGCACTCTCACCCTTCAGCCCTGAATTCAGTTATCCAGCATGCACTATCACCCTACAGCCCTTAATTCAGTTACCCAGAATGTACTCTCACCCTACAGCCCTGAATTCAGTTACCCAGCATGCACTCTCACGCTACAGCCCTGAATTCAGTTACCCAACATGCACCCTCACCCTACAGCCCTGAATTCAGTTACCCAGCATGTACTCTCACCCTTCAGCCCTGAATTCAGTTACCCAGCATGCACTCACCCTACAGCCCTGAATTCAGTTACCCAGCATGCACACTTACCCTACAGCCCTGAATTCGAGTTACCCAGCATGCCTCTTGACCCTACAGCTCTGAATTCAGTTACCCAGCATGCGCTCTCACCTGCACCCTAAATTGAGTTACCCAGCATGCGCTTTCACCCTACAGCCCTGAATTCAGTTACCCAGCAGTGCGCTTTCACCCTACAGCCCTGAATTCAGTTACCCAGCATGCACTCTCCCCCTACAGCCCTGAATTCAGTTACCCAGCATGCCTCTTACCCTACAGTCCTGAATTTATTTACCCAGCATGGGCTCTCACCCTACAGTACTGAATTCAGTTACCCAGCATGCACTCTCACCCTACAGCCCTGAATTCAGTTACCCAGCATGCACTCTCACCTACACAGCCCTGAATTCAGTTACCCAGCATGGGCTCACTCACCCTACAGTACTGAATTCATTACCCACATGCACTCTCACCCTACAGCCCTGAATTCAGTTACCCAGCATGCACTCACCCTACAGCCCTGAATTCAGTTACCCAGCATGCACTCTCACCCTACAGCCCTGAATTCAGTTATCCAGCATGCACTCTCACCCTACAGTACTGAATTCAGTTACCCAGCATGCACTCTCACGCTACAGCCCTTAATTCAGTTACCCAGCATGCACTCTCACCCTTCAGCCCTGAATTCAGTTACCCAGCATGCACTCTCACCCTACAGCCCTGAATCCAGTTACCCAGCATGCACTCTCACGCTACAGCCCTTAATTCAGTTACCCAGCATGCACTCTCACCCTCACCCCTGAATCAGTTACCCAGCATGCACTCTCACGCTACAGCCCTTAATTCAGTTACCCAGCATGCACTCTCACCCTACAGCCCAGGGAGGACTGGGACCTTTTGGCCTGGGGGGAAAATACACCCAAGGGACCCTTTCACGGAACACTGCAACATAAAAAAAAAATTAACCACGCCCTCTTTGCTAAGGTCACACACTTTGTTTAAATTATGCCCATTTGTTAGACCATTATTACCATTTTACATTGTTTCCTGTGTGTGATGTGTTTATAGGACAATTGTAGTCCTAAAGCTCTTTCCCCCCCCTTAACAAGTACCTGAGGTGAGGACCTAAATCGCTCTAGGTCCTCACCCCTGGGACATTTTCTAAGTCAAGTTATACATACCCAAAGTTTCCTTTGTTCCAAATGAAATGGAGAGCTGACTACACACAGCTAATGGCTGTCAAACACTGAATAATAAACGGGGCTGAATAACACTGGCTAATGAACTGGAGGGCTGACTAACATCAGCTAATGAACTGGAGGGCTGGCAAACACTGAATAATAAACTGGGGGGGCTGACTTAACACTGGCTAATGAACTGGAGGGCTGACTGACACTGAATAAAACTGGGGGTCTGACTTAAACACTGGCTAATGAACTGGAGGGCTGACAACACTGGCTAATGAACTGGAGGGCTGGCAAACACTGAATAATAAACTGGGGGGGCTGACAACACTGGCTAATGAACTGGAGGGCTGAATAACACTGGCTAATGAACTGGAGGGCTGGCAAACACTGAATAATAACTGGGGGGCTGACTTAACACTGGCTAATGAACTGGAGGCTGACTGAACACTGAATAATAAACTGGGGGCTGGCAAACACTGAATAATAAACTGGGGGGGCTGACTTAACACTGGCTAATGAACTGGAGGGCTGACTGAACACTGAATAATAAACTGGGGGGTCTGACTTAACACTGGCTAATGAACTGGAGGGCTGACAACACTGGCTAATGAACTGGAGGGCTGGCAAACACTGAATAATAAACTGGGGGGGCTGACTTAACACTGGCTAATGAACTGGAGGGCTGACTGAACACTGGCTAATGACTGGAGGGGCTGGCAAACCTGATAATAAACTGGGGGGCTGACTTAACACTGGCTAATGACTGGAGGGCTGACTGAACACTGAATAATAACTGGGGGGTCTGACTTAACACTGGCTAATACTGGAGGGCTGACAACACTGGCTAATGAACTGGAGGGCTGGCAAACACTGAATAATAAACTGGGGAGCTGACTTTACACGGCTAATGAACTGAGGGCTGACTGACCTGGCTATAACTGGAGGGCTGACAACACTGGCTAATGAACTGGAGGGCTGGCAAACACTGAATAATAAACTGGGGGAGCTGACTTTACACTGGCTAATGAACTGGAGGGCTGACTGAACACTGGCTAATGAAGTGGAGGGCTGACAACACTGGCTAATGAACTAATGAAGTGTGTGTTTGTTCATTTAATATGATGCAATTATTTGGGGTTTTTTGGGCCCTACAGACTAATTTTATTATTGCCCCCCTGGATGTTTCCTGATGGTTTCTGTGAGCAAAACATACACAAATAATTTCCACTGTGCACCAACGGGCACACTTTTGCTAATATATATAATATATATATATATATATCCTTCCTATTCTATGAAATAATTTATATACCTATATACTAGAGTATAAACCGTCCCGAGTATTAACTGAGGTACCTACTTTTACCTGAAAAACTAGAAAAAGCGATTGACTCGTATAACCGAGGGAGAAATTATAACCACATACTGCCTTCTGGTTCTGTATACGGGAGTATTCCCATACAGTAATAGCCATAAGGGATTTAGCATTTTACTGGGATTCTCCTGTCCATTTAAAGGGCAAACTAAAGCCTCAAAACAATACAAACCCTGAAGGCAATATTTACCAATAGATACCATCCTCCTGATTCTGTATTAGTTAGTTGCCCTTTAATGTAAATCCCACACAGTAACCCCCATTCCTTGCCACTTCAGATTTTTGGAAACTACAACTCCCAGCATGCTTTATTGCTGGGAGTTGTAGTTTCCAGACACTGCAGTGGCAACCCAATGCCACCAATGACCACTCCACAAAATATAGAGAGGGCTGTCCAGTCTCAATACTTGTTAATAAGGGTGAAACCTCCTTATTTATGTATAACCTTTTTGGTTGGTTTGTTATATGCACAAATTAAGGAGGTTTTACCCCTATTTGCAAGTATTGGAGACTGAACAGCCCGTCTTTATATTGTTTCCCTTCTCCTACCTTATCAGTAATCTAGCGGCTGCTCGCTCTGCATCCTTTGCGCTTCTGAATTACTGTCACAACTTGGCGCTGAGTAGTGACATCATCCGGAGCACAGAGGATGCAGAGCGAGCAGCCGCCAGATTACTCACAATGTAAGTGATTGACCCAAGTATAAACCAAGGGTTTATACTCAAATATATATGGTATATCCTTGCTGTTCTTATAACAATGTGTATACTAACCCAATCAGATGGTATCACCTGCACTAATCCAATCAGACGGTATCTACCTGTACTAACCCAATCGATGGTATCTACCTGTACTAATCCAATCAGACTGTATCTTCCTGCACTAATCCAATCAGACTGTACTAATCCATCAGACTGTATCTACCTGTACTAACCCAATCAGACGGTATCTACCTGTACTAACCCAATCAGACGGTATCTACCTGTACTATCCAATCAGACTGTACTAATCACCAATCAGACTATATCTACCTGTACTAACCCAATCAGACTGTATCTACCTGCGCTAATCCAATCAGACTGTACTAATCCAATCAGACTGTATCTACCTGTACTAACCCAATCAGACTGTATCTACCTGTACAAACCCAATCAGATGGTATCTACCTGTACTGATCCAATCAGACTGTATCTACCTGTACTAACCCAATCAGACTGTATCTACATGCAACATAGTCATAATCCAATCAGACTAGTACTCAACTCCAAATCAGAACAACTGTATCTAACGCTGCGTTCTAATAATGGTCTAACCCAATCAGACTGTATCTACCTGTGCTAACCCAATCAGACTGTATCTACCTGCGCTAACCCAATCAGACTGTATCTACCTGTGCTAATCCAATCAGACTGTATCTACCTGCGCTAACCCAATCAGACTGTATCTACCTGTGCTAACCCAATCAGACTGTATCTACCTGCGCTAACCCAATCAGACTGTATCTACCTGCGCTAATCCAATCAGACTGTATCTGCCTGCACTTATCCAGTTATACACAGACATGATGGAATATTTTTTAATTTTATTTATTTTTTTTATTTTTTTATATTTTTTTTTATTTTTAATATATTTTTATTTATATTTATTATTATTGATATTTATTTTATTAATCATTTATTTGTTTTTTTTATTTATTTATTTGCGCAGGGGAGATACAGTCTGATTGGGTTAGCGCAGGTAGGATACAGTCTGATTGGGTTAGCACAGGTAGAACAGTCTGATTGGGTTAGCGCAGGTAGAACAGTTGATTGGATAGCCAGGTAGATACAGTCTGATGGTTTTAGCGACAGGTAGATACAGTATGATTGCGGTTAGCACAGTAGATACAGTTGATGGGTTAGCGCAGTAGATACAGTCTGATTGGATTAGCACAGGTAGAACATTGATTGGGTAGCCGCAGGAAATACAGTCTGATTGGATTAGCGCAGGTAGATACAGTCGGATTGGATTAGCGCAGGTAGATACAGTCTGATTGGATTTTAGCGCAGGTAGATTACAGTCTGATTGGGTTAGCACAGGTAGATACAGTCTGATGGGGTTTAGCGCAGGTAGATACAGTCTGTTGGGTTAGCGCAGGTAGACACAGTCGATGGGTTAGGCCTAGGTAGATACAGTTGATTGGGTTAGCGCAGGTAGATTACGTCTGATTGGGTTCGCGCAGAGGTAGAACAGTATGATTGGGTAGGGCCAGGTAGATACAGTCTGATGGGTTAGCGCAGGTAGATACAGTCGATTGGGTTAGCGCAGTAGATACAGTCTGATTGGATTAAGCACAGGTAAGATACAGTCGGATTGGGTTAGCGCAGGTGTAGATACAGTATGATGGGTTCTGCGCAGGTATGATGACAGGTTCTGATTGGGTTAGCGCAGGTAGATACAGTCTGTGGATTAGCGCAGTAGATACAGTCTGATTGGGTTAGCGCAGGTTAAATACAGTTGATGGGATTAGCGCAGGTAGATACAGTCTGATTGGATTAGCGCAGGTAGATACAGTCGGATTGGATTAGCGCAGGTAGGAAGATACAGTCGATTGGGTTAGCACAGGTAAGAACAGGTCTGATGTGGGTTTAGCGCAGGTAGATACAGTCTGATTGGGTTAGCGCAGGTAGAACAGTAGATTGGGTAGGCCAGGTAGATACAGGCTGATGGGTTTAGCGCAGGTTAGATACGTCTGATGGGTTATAGCGCAGGGGTAGACACAGTTGATTGGGTTAGGCCAGGTAGATACAGTCGGATTGGGTTAGCGCAGGTAGATGGTTAGATACAGTCTGATTGGGTTATAGCGCAGGTAGATACAGTATGATTGGTAGTAGCGCAGGTAGATACAGTCTGATTGAGGTTATTGCAGGTAGGGTAGATACAGGGTTGATTGGGTAGCGCAGGTAAGATACAGTCTGAATGAATTGGGTTAGCGCAGGTAGATACAGTCTGATTGGGTTAGCGCAGGTAGATACAGTCTGATTGGGTTAGCGCAGGTAGATACAGTCTGATTGGGTTAGCGCAGGTAGAGGTAGATACAGTCTGATAGGTTAGCGCAGGTAGAGGTAGATACAGTCTGATTGGGTTAGCGCAGGTAGATACAGTCTGTTTGGGTTAGCGCAGGTAGATACAGTCTGATTGGGTTAGCGCAGGTAGATACAGTCTGATTGGATAAGTGCAGGTAGATACAGTCTGATTGGATTAGCGCAGGTAGATACAGTCTGATTGGATAGCGCAGGTAGATTACAGTTTCTGATTGGGTGAGCGCAGGTAGATACAGTCTTAGTTGGATTAGCGCAGGTAGATACAGTCTGATTGGGTTAGCGCAGGTAGATACAGTCTGATTGGATTAGCGCAGGTAGATACAGTCTGAATGGGTGTTAGCGCAGGTAGATTACAGTATGATTGGGTTAGCGCAGGAGATACAGTCTGATTGGGTTAGTGATTGGGTTAGCGCAGGAGATACAGTCTGATTGGTTAGCGCATGTAGCTACCAGTTCTGAGTGTTAGCGCAGGTAGATACAGTATGATTGATTAGCGCAGGTAGATAAAGTCTGATTGGGTTAGCGCAGGGTAGATACAGTCTGATTGGGTTTAGCGCACGGTAGATACAGTCTGATTGGGTTAGCGCAGGTAGATACAGTCTGATGGGTGTTTAGCGCAGGTAGATCAGTATGATTGGGTAGCCGAAGGTAGATACAGTTGATGGGGTTATTGAGGTAGAGGTTAGATACAGTCTGATTGGGTTCGCGCAGGTAGATACAGTCTGATTGGGTTAGCGCAGGTAGAGTACAGTATGATTGGGTTAGTTTAGCGCAGGTAGATACATTCTGAGGGTTAGCGCAGGTGAGGTTAGATACAGTCTGATTGGGTTTAGCGCATGGTAGAGGTTAGATACCAGGCGATGGGTTTAGCGCCAGGTAGATTACAGTCTGTTTGGGGTTAGCGCAGGTAGATACAGTCTGATTGGGTTGCGCATAGATACAGTTGCTTGGATAAGTGCAGGTAGATACAGTTCTGATGGGATTAGCGCAGGGTAGATTACAGTCTGATGGGATTAGCGCAGGGTAGTGAGATACAGTTGATTGGTTTAGCGCAGGTAGATACAGTCTGATTGGATGTAGAGCAGTAATACCAGTCTGATTGGATTAGCTAGGTAGATAAAGTCTGATTGGATATTTAGGCAGGGTACATACAGTCTGATTGGATTAGCGGGCACAAGGTAGATACAGCTGATGGGATTAGAGCAGGTAGAGATACAGTCTGATTGGGGTAAGCGCAGGTAAATACAGTCTGATTGGTTAGCCGCGGTAGATACAGTTGATTGGGTTTTAGCGAAGGTAGATACAGGTCTGATTGGGTTTAGCGCAGGTAGATACAGTCTGATTGGGTTAGCGCAGTAAGATAGATACAAGTTGATGGGTAGAGCAGGTAGATACAGTCTGATTGGGTTTAGCGCAGGTAGATACAGCCCTGATTGGATTTAGCGCAGGTAGAAGTCTAATGGGTTTAGCGCAGGTAGATTACAGTTCTGTTGGGTTAGCGCCATGTCGATACAGTCTGATTGGAGTTAGGCAGGTAGAACAGTCTGATTGGGTTAGCGCAGGTAAGATACCGTATGATTGGGTTGCGCAGGTAGAGATAGAGGTTAGATACAGTCTCGTGGATGTAGCGCAGGTAAATACAGTCTGATGGGTTAGCGCAGGTCGATAACAGTCTGATGGATTAGCGCAGGTAAATACAGTCTGATTGGGTTAGCGAAGGTAGATACAGTTGATTGGATTAGCGCAGGTAGATCCAGTCTGATTGGATGAGCTAGGTAGATACAGTCTGATTGGATTAGCGCAGTACATACAGTCTTGATTGGATTAGCGCCGGTTAAGATACAGCCTGATTGGATTAGCGCAGGTAGATTACAGTCTGATTGGGTTAGCGCAGGTAAATCAGGTCTGAGGGGTTAGCGAAGGTAGATACCAGTCTGATTGGGTTAGAGAGGGGAGATACCAGTCTGATTGGGTTACGAAGGTAGAAACAGTATGATTGGGTTAGCGCAGGTAGAGACAGTCTGATTGGCGTTAGCGCAGGTAGATACAGTATGAGGGGTTAGCGCAGGTAGATACCGTCGGATTGGGTTAGCGCAGGTAGGATACAGTCTGATTGGATTAGCGCATGGAAAGAAGTCTGATTGGGTTAGCGAAGGTAGATACAGTCTGATGGATTTAGGCAGGTAGATACAGTCTGATGGGGTTAGCGAAGGTAGATACAGTCTGATTGGGTCTAGCGCAGGTAGATTCACAGTCTGATTGGGTTTAGACGCAGGTAGGGGTAGATACAGTCTTGATGGGGTTTAGCGCAGGTAGATACCAGTTGATTGGGTTTAGCGCAGGTAGATACGTCTGTTGGGTTAGCGCAGGGAGATACAGCTGATTGGAATAGCGCAGGTAAATACAGTCTGATTGGGTAGCGCAGGTAGATAAGTCTGATGGATTTAGCGCAGGTAGATACAGTTGATTGGGGGTTAGCGCAGGGTAAAGACAGTCGATTGGGTAGCGCAGGGTAGATACAGTCTGAGTGGGTAGCGCAGGTAGAGACAGTATGATTGGGGTAGCGCAGGTAGATACAGCTGATTGGGTTAGCGCAGGGTAGAACAGTCATGTGGATTAGCGCAGTGGTCAATACATCTGATTGGGTTTAGCGGCAGTAGATACAGTCTGATGGTTTAGCGAGAGTAGATACAGTCTGATTGGGTTTTAGCGCACGGTAGATACAGTCTGAGTGGGATTAGCGGCAGGTAAAATACAGTCTGAGGGGTGTTGTTTAGCGCAAGGTAGAAGATACAGTCGATTGGGTTAGCGCAGGTAGATACAGTTGATTGGTTTAGCGCAGGTAGATACAGTCGATGGGTTTTGTAGCGCAGGGTAGATACAGTTGATTGGGTTAGCGCAGGTAGATACAGCTGATTGGGTTAGCCAGGTAGAACAGGTATGATTGGCGTTAGGCGCAGGTAGATACAGTCTGAATGGGGTGTTAGCCGCAGGTAAATACAGTTCTGATTGGGGTTAGCGCAGGTAGAGAGTCTGATTGGGTTGAGCCGCAGGTGGTAGATACAGTAGTGATTGGATACGCAGGAAATACAGCTGATTGGGTTAGCCAGGTTAGATACAGTCTGATTTGGATTACGCGCCAGGGTAGATACAGTCTGATTGATTAGCGCAGGGAGGTAGATACAGTCTGATGGGATTAGCGAAGGTAGTACAGTCTGATGGATTAGCGCACGGTTACATACAGCCTGAATTGGATTAGCGCAGGTAGATACAGCCTGATTGGATTAGCGCAGGTAGATAAGGCTGATTGGGTTATGCGCAGGTAGATACAGTTGATTGGGTTAGGCAGGGTAGTTGCTACACAGTTGATTGGGTTTAGCGAAGGTAGATACAGTCTGATTGGGTTTAGCGAAGGTAGATTACCGTCTGATTGGGTTAGAGCAGGTATGCTACAGTCTGATTGGATTAGCGCAGGTAAATACAGTCTGATTGGGTTAGAGCAGGTAGATACAGTTCTGATTTGGATTAGCGCAGGTAAATACGTTGATTGGGTTAGCGCAGGTGGTAGATACAGTCTGACTTGGTTAGCGCAGGTAGATACAGCCTGATGGGTTAGCGCAGGTAGATACAGTCTGATTGATTAGAGGGGTAACTACAGTCTGATGGATTAGCGCAGGTAGGTAGATACAGTTGATTGGTTAGCGCAGGTAGATACAGTCTGATTGGGTTAGCGCAGGTAGATCAGTCTGATGGGATTAGCGCAGGTAGATACATTTGTCTGATGTGGTGTTTTAGCGAGGAGATTACAGTCTGATGGTTTAGAGCAGTAGATTACAGTCTGATTGGGTTAGCGCAGGTAGCTAAGTCTGATGGATAGTGCAGGTAGATACAGTCTGATTGGGTTAGCGCAGGTAGATACAGTCTGATTGGGTTTAGCGCAGGAGATACAGTCCTGATTGGCGTTAGCGCAGGTAGATACAGTCTGATGATTAGCGGCAGGTAAAACAGTCTGAATGGGTTAGCGCAGGTAGAACAGTCTGATTGGGGTTAGCGCAGGTAGATACAGTCTGATTGGGTTAGCCGCAGGTAGATAGTCTGATTGGGTTTAGCGCAGGTAGATACAGTCGATGGGTTAGCGCAGGTAGATTACAGCTGATGGGATTCATATTATTTTTGGGGGGTATATATATTGTATTTTATTTCATTTAAGATATTATAATATTTAATCGAATTAATCTACATTTAATTTATATCTAATTTTTAATTAATTATTAGATGCTTAATATATTGAATTAAAAATAGGTATTATTATTTTAATTATTTAGCGCAGGTAAATACAGTCTGAGTGGGGTTTTGTAGCAGCCAGGTAGATACAGTATGATTGGGGTTTAGCGCAGGTAGATACAGTCTGATGGGTTAAGCGCAGGTAGATACAGTCTGTTTGGGTATAGCGGAGTAGACGTCTGATTGGGATTAGCGCAGGTAGATACAGTCGGATTGATTTAGCGAGGTAGATACCGTCTGATTGGATTAGGCAGGTAATACAGTTTGATTGGATTTAGTACAGGTTGATTGGATTAGAGCAGGGTAGTACAGTCTGATTGGGTTTAGTACAGGTAGATACAGTCTGATTGGATCGTACAGGTAGATTACCATCTTGGATGGGTTTGTCAGGTAAGATACAGCTGATTGGGTTAGTACAGGTAGATACAGTCTGATGGATTAGTACAGCTGATTGGATAGCGCAGGTGATACAGTCTGATGGGGTTAGAAGGTTTAGATTATAGTCTGTTTTGTTGATGGGATTAGTAACAGTTCTGATTGGATTAGTCCAGGTAGATACCGTTGATTGGGTTGTTAGACAGGTAGATACCTCTTCTGTCTGATTGGGTTGTACAAGGTTAGATACAGTATGATGGATTCGTACAGTCCTGATTGATTAGTGAATGAAGATACAGTCGATTGGATTAGTACAGGTACTCCGATACCATCTGATTGGGTTAGTACGGTAATGATACAGTTGATTGGATTTTAGTTGAAGGTAGATACATTGATGGGTTAGTAGACACATTTGTTTTATAGAACAGCCAAGGATATACCCATAAATTTGAGTATAAACCCTTGGTTTATCTTGGTCAATACACTGAATTGTGAGTAATTGGCGGCTGCTAGCTCTGCATCCTTGTGCTTCCGGATGATGTCACTACTCAGCGCCAAGTTGTGAGTAATTCAGAAGCGCAAAGGATGCAGCGCGAGCAGCCGCTAGATTATGATAAGTAGGAGAGGTGGTATAAAACAATATAAAGACGGCTGTTTCAGTCTCCAATACTTGCAAATAGGGGTAAAACCTCCTTAATTTGGTGGATTTATAACAAACCAACCAAAAAGGTGTAACAAATAAGGAACGGTTGCACCCTTATACAAGTATTGGAGACTGGACCGCCCGTCCTATATTTTGTGGAGTGGTCACATTGGTGGCAGTTTGGGGTTGCCACTGCAGATGTTGGAAACTACAACCACAGAATAAAGATGCTGGAGTTTAGTTTCCAAACATCTGAAGTGGCAAGGAATGGGGTACTGTGTGGGAATTTACATTTAAAGGGCAACTAACTAATACATCAGGAGGATGGTATCTATGGTAAATATGCCTTCAGGGTTTGTATGTTTTGCGGCTTTAGCTTGCCCTTTAAATGGACAGTGAGACATTCCCAGTAATGATCTAAAATCCCTTATGGCTATTACTGTATGGGAATACTTCCCGTATACAGAACAGAAGGCAGTAGTGGTATAATGTCGACCCTCGGTTTGTTATACTAGAGTCAATCGCCTTTTTCTAGTTTTTTCAGGAAAAGTAGGTTACCTCAGTGAATAATCGGGACAGGTTATACTCTAGTATATAGGTAATAAATTATTTCATAGAATAGGAAGGATATATATATATTATTATATATATATATATATAGCAAAAGTGTTGCCCGTGTGCACAGTGGGAAATTATGTGGTAGGTTTTGCTCACAGAAACCATCAGGGAAACATCAGGGGGGGCAATAAAAAATTAGTCGTAGGGCCAAAAAAACCCCAATAATTGCATCATATAAATGAACAAACCACACACTTCATTAGTTCTTAGCCAGGTGTTGCAGCCTTCCACTTCATTAGCCAGTGTTCAGTACAGCCCTACAGTCATTAGCAGTTGTAAAGTCAGCTCCCCCAGTTTATTATTTCAGTGTTTGCCAGCCTCCAGTTATTAGCCAGTGGTGTCAGCCCTCAGTTCATAGCCAGTGTTCAGTCAGACCTCCAGTTCATTAGCCAGGTAAAGTCAGCTCCCCCAGTTATTATCAGTGTTTGCCAGCCCTCCAGTTCATTAGCCAGTGTGGTCAGCCCTCCAGTTCATTAGCCATGTTAAGTCAGACCCCCCAGTTTATATTCAGTGTTCTAGCAGCCCTACAGTTCATTAGCAAGTTGTTAAGTCAGCCCCCCCAGTATTATTCAGTGGTGCCAGCCCTCCAGTTCATTAGCCAGTGTTATTCAGCCGCAAGTTCCATTAGCCAGGTTAAGTCAGCCCCCCCAGTTTATTATTCAGTGTTTGCAGCCCTCCAGTTCATTAGCCAGTGTTGTCAGCCCCCAGTTCATTAGCCAGTGTTAAGTCAGACCCAGTTTAATTCAGTGTTCAAGTCAAGCCCTCCCAGTCATGAGCCAGTGTTAATCAGGCCCCCCCAGTTATATTCAGTGTTTGCCAGCCCCCCAGTTTATTTATTTCAGTGTTCAGTCAGCCCTCCAGTTTCATTAGCAGTGTTAAGTCAGCCCCCCCAGTGTATTATTCAGTGTTTGCCAGCCTTCCAGTTCATTAGCCGTGTTATTCAAGCCCCCTCCAGTTCATTTAGCCATGGGTTGTCAGCCCCCCCAGTTTATTATTCAGTGTTGCCAGCCCCTCCAGTTCATAGCCAGTGTGGTCAGCCCTCCAGTTCATTAGCCAGTGTTAAGTCAGACCCCCCAGTTGATTCTTCCGTGTGTTCAGTCAGCCCTCCAGTTCATTTAGCCAGTGTAAGTCAGCCCCCCCAGTTTATTATTCCGTGTTTGCCAGCCCTCCAGTTCATTTAGCTGATGTAGCAGCCCTACAGTTCATTAGCCGAGTGTTATCAGCCCGTTTAATTCTCAGTGGTTGACAGCCATTAGCTGGTGTAGTCAGGCTCTCATTTCAGTTGGAACAAAAGGACAACTTTGGGTATGTAAACTTGACTTAGAAAATGTACCAGGGGTGAGGACTAGAGCGATTTAGTCCTCACCTCAGGTACTTGTACGGGGGGGGAGGAAGAGCTTTAGTTTAGGACTACAATTGTCCTATACCACAGCACACACAGGAAACAATGTAAAATGGTTAATGAATGGTTAACAAATGGGCATAATTTAAACAAAGTGTGTGACCTTACAAAGAGGGCGGGTTTAATTTTTTTTTATGTTGCAGTGTTCCGTGAAAGGGTCCCTTGGTTGTATTTTCCCCCCAGGCCAAGGTTCCAGTCTACCGGGGCTGTAGGGTGAGAGTGCATGCTGGGTAACTGAATTAAGGGGCTGTAGCGTGTGAGAGTGGCATGCTGGGTAACTTGAATTCAGGGCTGAAGGGTGAGAGGGAGTGCCGGCTGGGTACCATGACATAAGGGCTGTAGCGTGAGACGTGCATGCTGGGTAACGGATCAGGGCTGTGTGAGGGTGAGAGTGCATGCTGGGTAACTGAATTCAGGGCGAAGGGTGAGAGTGCATGCTGGTCGGTAAACTGAATTTAAGGGGCTTGTAGCGTGAGAGTGTGTGCATGACTGGGTAACTTGAATTGCAAGTACTTGTAGGGTGAGAGTGCATGCTGGAATAAATGAAATTCAGGGCTGTCGGGTGAGAGTGCATGCTGGGTAAACTGAATTTCAGGGCTGTGGGTGAGTGCATGCTGGAACTTGAATTAGGGCTGTTTTAGGGGGGGTGAGAGTGCATGCTGGGTAACTGAATTCAGTACTGTAGGGGTGAGAAGCCCAGCTTGGGAACTGAATTCAGGGCTTGGTGGGTTGAGAGTGCATTGCTGGTTAACTGAATTCAGGGCTTTTGTAGGGTTGAAGAGTGCAGGATGGGTTAATGAATTCAGTACGTAGGGTGAGAGCCCATGGCTGGGTAACTAAATCGGGACGGAGGGTAAGAGTGCATGCTGGGGGTAACTGAATTCAGGGCTTAGGGGGGAGAGTGCTGCTGGTGTAACTGGGAATCAGGGCTCGTAGGTGGTGAAAGCCATGCTGGGGGTGGTAACTGAATTCAGGCTGTAGGGTGAAAGCGCATGCTGGGTGGTTAACTCAAGTAGGGCTGCAGGTGACGAGCGCATGCGGGTAAATGAATTCAGAGCTGTAGGGTCAGAGGGCATGCGGGTAACTGAATTCAGAGCTGTAGGGTTAAGTGTGCATGCTGGGACTGAATTCAGGGCTGTTAGGGTGAGTGCATGCTGGGTAAATGAATTCAGGGCGAGGGTGGAGAAGTACATGCTGGGTAACTGAATTCAGGGCTGTAGGGTGAGGGTGAATGTTGGGTAACTTGATCAGGGTTCTTAGCGTGAGAGTGAATGCTGTGTGTGGTAACTGAATCAGGCTGTAGGGTGAGATACATTCTGGTAACTGAATTAGGGCTGTAGGGTGAGAGTGCATGCTGGTAACTGAATTTCAGGGCTGAAGGGTGAGAGTGCATAGCTGGGTAAATGAATTAAGGGCTGTTAGCTGTGGAAGTGCATTTGGCTGGGTAACTGAATTCAGGGCTGAAGGGTTGAGAGTGCAGGCGGGGGTAACTGAATTAAGGGCTGGTAGCGTGAAAGTGCATGTTGGGTAATGGGATCAGGGCTGTAGGGTGAGAGTTGAATGCTGGGTAACTGGATTCAGGGCTTAGCGTCGAGGTGCATGCGGGTAATGAATTCAGGGATGTGTAGGGTGAGTGCATGATGGGTAAACATGAAAATCAGGGCTGTTAGCGTGGGAAGGCATGCTTGGATAACTTGAATTCAGGGCTGTTAGCGTGGAGGTGCTGATTGGGTAACTGAAGTTCAGGCTTGTAGCGTGAGAGTGCATGCGGGTAACTGGATTTTCAGGGCTGTAGGGTAAACTGATTCAGTTTCCCATAAAGATCCATGACTGGTGAGATTGATAATACTAAGTACTGTAACTCTGTCACTGGCGCCATGTAAGCAGTTGATGTGCCCGGTAAACCCAATCTCTGGTCGGCTCCACCGGTTGCCAGATTTGGGTAGATACTAGGTGGTTATAATGATGCCATATCTGTGGTAGGAGAACAACGTGATCTGTCATGTGACCCAATGTTTAGAACGGGCCCAGAAGTCCGATGAAAACAACTGGTCCGAATCCCCAGGATCAATAGACCTTCAGGAAAGAGGCAAAAAAAATGTCACCAGAAGGGACACAAGTTGTTTTCAGCAGAAGAAGACCGGGGGTAATTCACATGTAAGCCAAAAATAGCAGATCCCAAAATAAGCCAAACAGTAAACCATCAGTAGAGGGACACGAGCAGATGCCCAGAATAAACGGCACATATGCAGTGGCACCCAAGGGCAACAGAGAAACAGACTAACAAATAAATGTCATAGGGCAAGAGTCTTCCACTTGCTCGTCCATCCAGAAATAAGAACTCCATGTCCATGTGGCAATGAATCTTGGGATTTATCAGAGCCTAGAAATGCGTTCGCTTCTCCCCTGGAACCAACAGGATATATGTTATTATTATAAAATACACAGGGGGAATGGGGAAATATATAGGATCCACACAATGACAATTAAAAATCTGTAAAGATTTAGATATAAACTGACAAATAAACAATTATATCGTAACGTAAACTATATATTATAACTAGACAAATAACCACATTATATCTAGAACTATAATACTATAACTTGGACAAACACAACATTATATCTGTAACTAGTAAATTATAACTCTAGACAAATAAACACATTATATCTATAAATAATACTATAAACTAGACAAACAAACATTATATCTGTAAACTATTATAATTTATAACTAGACAAATAACAACATTATATCTATAACTTATAAATTATCACTGACAAATAACACATTATATCTATAACTACAATATTATGAACTAGACAAATAACACATATATCTATAACTATAAGATTATAACTAGACAAATAACACATTATATCTATAACTATAATATGATACTAGACAAATAACACATTATATCTCTAACTATATAAATAACTAGACAAATAAACACATTATATCTATAACTATTATATTATAACTAGACAAATAAAACAAATTATATCGGTTTAGAACTTATATTAGAACTAGACAAAAACACATTGACTATAACTATAATATTGATAACTAGACAAATTAAACACATTATATAATAACTATAATATTATAACTAGACAAAATAACACATATATCATAACATAATATTATAACTAGGACAATAACACATTATATCTAAAACTACTATATTCATACTAGACAAATAACACATTGATCTATAACATAATATTATAACTAGAAAATAACACATATATCTATAACTATAATATTAAACTAGACAAATAACACAGTATATCTATAACCTATAATAGTATAACTAGACAAATAACACAATATATCTATAACTATTATATGTTATAACTAGACAAATAACACACTACTATAACTATAAAATTTAAACTAGACAAATAACACATTCATCTATAACTATTATATTATAACTAGACAAATAAAAATATTCTATAACTAATATTATAAACTAGGACAAATAACCCATTATATCTATAAACTATAATATTATAAGAGACAAATTAAACATTATATCGTACTATTATAGTTATTAATAGACAAATAACACATTATATCTGTAAACTATTATATTCATAACTAGACAAAAACACTTATATCTATAACTATATACTATAACAGACAAACAACACATTATATATGTAACATTATATTTAACTAGACAAATAAACACATTATATCTATAACGATAATACTATAATAGACAAACAACACATATAGCTGTAACTATTATATGATAACTAGGACAAATAACACATTATACGATAACTATAATATTATAACTAGACAAATAAACACTATATCTATAAACTATAATATGATAATAGGACAAATAACACATTAATCTATAACTATAATATTATAACTAGACAAATAACAATTATAACTATAACTATAATATTAACTAGGACAAAAACACATTATACTATAACTATTAATATAATAACTAGACAATAAACACATATATATCTATAAACTATTAATTATAACTTAGACAAATAACAATTATATCTATAAACTATTATATTATAACTAGACAAATAACACATTATATCTATAAATATAATATTATAACTAGACAAATAACACCTATATTCTATAACTATAATATTAAAATCTAGACCAAATAACACATTATCTCTATAACTATTAGATTATACTAGGACAAAATCCCACATATCTAAACAAGTATATCTATAAACTATAATATTATAACTAGACAAATAACACTTATATCTATAAACTATAAATTATAACTAGACAAATAACACATTATATCTATAACTATTATATTATAACTAGACAATTAACACAGATATCATAACTATATATTTATAACTAGAATAATAACACATTATATCATAAAACTATAATATGATAACTAGACAAATAACACATTTATATCTATAACTATAATATGATAACGAGACAAATAACCACATATATCTATAAACTATTATATATAAATAGACAAAAAAAACAGTATATCTATAACTATTAAAATTATAACTAGACAAATAACACATATAATCTATAACTAGTATAATTTATAAAACTAGACAAAGACACTTATATCTCGAACATAATATTATATACTAGCAAATACACATTATATCTATAAACTATAATATTAGAACTAGACAAATAACACATATATCTATAACTATTATATTATAACTAGGACAAATAACACAATTATCTATAACTATTATATGATAACTAAAAAATAACACATTATATCTATAACTATAATATTATAATAGACAAATAACACATATATCTATAACTATTATAGTATAAACTAGACAAATAACACATTATATCTAAAACTTTATATTATAACTAGACAAATAAAAACATATATCTATAACTATATTTATAACTAGACAAAAGAAAACATTATATCTATAACATAATATGATAACTAGACAAAATAAACACATTATATCTATAACTAATAATATTATAACTTAGACAAAAATGACACATTATATATAACTATCATATGATAACTAGACAAAAACACAGTATATCTATAACTATAATATTATATAACAAATAACTATTATCTCTATTACTAGGATATTATAAACTAAGACAAATAACACATTATATCTATAACTATAATACTATAACTAGGACAAATAACCACATTATATCTATAACTATAAACTATAATAGCAAAAACACATTATATCTATAAACTATTAAATACTATAACTAGACAAATAACACATTATATCTATTAAACTATAACGTACAGACAAAAACACATTAGATCTATTAAACGATAATACTATAAAATAGACAAGCACACATTATATCTATAACTATAATATATAAACTAGACAAAAGAAAACACATTATATCTATAATATAATTACATACTAGACAAATACACATTTAGAATCTATAAACTATAATACTATAACTAGGAAAATAAAACATTATATCTATAACTATAAGACTATAAACTAGACAAATAACACATTATTTATAACTATTAATATTATTGAACTAGACCAATAACACATTATTCTATAAACTATTAGATTTAACTAGATAAATAACACAGGATGGATAACTATAAATTAGAATAGACAAAGAACACATTATATCTGAACGATAAGAGTAGAACCGAGACAAAGAACACAGGATAGCTAGAACGAGAAGAGTCAGAACGAGCAAAGAACACAGGGATCTATAAACGAGAAGACTATACTAGATCAAGTGATAACACATTATAGATATAACTATAATATTTATATATGACAAAGAACACATTAGTGAGCGATAACGCATAAGAGTTATAATAGAGAAAGAACACATTATATCTATAAACTAGAAGACAGAACTAGACAAATAACACATTATATCTATAACTATAATATTATAAACTAGACAATAACACATTATATCTATAACTAGAATATGAGAACTAGACAAATAACACATATATCTATACTATAATATATAACCAGACAATAACACAATATATCTATAACTATACTATATAACTAGACAAAGAACAATATATCATAACTAATGATATTATAACTAGACAAATAAGACATTAATCTAAAACGAAAACAGGGTTAATATACAAAGAACACATTATATCTATAACATTATATTCTAACGAGACAAAGAACACAGGAGAGCTATAACTATAATATAATAAACTAGACAAATAAACACATTATATCTATAACGAGAACATTATAAAACTAGACAACTAACAACATTATATTATAACTATAATTATAACTAGACAAATAACACATTAATCTATAAACTATAATATTATAACTAGATAAATAACCATTATATCTAGAACTATAATATTTATAAACTAGGACAAATAACACATAGATCTAGCAAATATTATATGATAACTAGACCAAAGAACTAATGAGTATGTATGAAACGATATAGTAGAAACGAGACAAAGATAACACCATTAGATCTATAACTATTATATTATAACTAGACAAATAACACATTATATTAAACTATAAACATTGATAACTGACAAATAACACATTATATCTAACTAGCAATTATAACTAGGGACAAATAACACATTAATCTATAAAAACTCTATATTAGAACAGACACAGAAAAATTCTATCAGAACTATAATATAATAACAGACAACATAACCATTTAATCTATAACTATAACTTAGAACTAGACAAATACACATTATATCTATAACTAAATATTAACAGACAAATAACACATTATATCATAACTATTATATTATAACTAGACAAATCACAAATTATATTCTATACACTATAATATAATAACTGACAATAACACATTATATCAAACTATAAACATTATAACTAGACAAAAATAACACATTATATTCTATAACATTATATGATACCTAGACAGAAAAACATTTATATCTATAAACTATTATAGTTAACTAGACAAAGAACACATTATATTTTCTATAACTATAACATTATAACTAGGACAATAACACATTCTAATCTCTAAACTATAATATGAAACTAGGACAAATAACACATTATATCTATAATATGTAATTATAACTAGATAATAACAATTATGATCTATAACTATAATTGAATAACTAGAAAATAACACCTTTATATTCTATAACTATGATATTATAACTAGACAAATAACACATGATATCTATAACTATAAGATTATAACTAGGACAAATAACAAAGTAGATCGAGAACTATAACTGATAACTAGACAACGAACACATTATATCATAACTATAAGATTAGAACTAGCAAATAACACATTATATCTATAACTATTATATTATAACTAGACAAAGCAACACATTATCATCCTATAAACTATTATAGTATAACTAGACAACTAAACACATATATATAAACTAGTAACATTATGGAACTAGACAAATAACCCACCTTGAGATCTATAAACTATAAATTAACTAGACCAAATAACACATTATATCCATTAAATATATATTAAACTAGACAAATAACACCATTATATCTATAACTATAACCTGATTAAACTAGGACAAAATAACACATTATAGCTATAACTATAATATTATAAGGACATTAATGTAAGATTAAAGATGTTGACCCAGATGGGTAAGGTCCCTGACCATGAGTGGGGTGGTACCACATTGGAAAGTTCTTCTGCTCATAGTTAGGAATTAAATTGACTGATAGAGGTTTCCTGGAGAAGAGAGATGAGGGTTGAGCCGTGTTAGTTTGGGAATTGTGGCCATATGGTCAATAAAGAGAGAGATGGTTAGACTGGGTCTTGGTTTAGGTGTTAAAAGGATTAATTCAGTATACATTTATATATATATACCTAACAGTGAATATGCTGTCACCCCAGGGACCCCATGTCCGGTCACACAAGGTGCTGTCACCCTAGGACCAGTCCGGTCACACAAGGTTGCTGTCACCCCAGGGGACCCCCATGTGCCGTGTGGATCATACCTCACACCACAGTTGCTTGGTCATGCTGCCTGGGAGAGCCACGTTTGATAAGGGTACCCCGTGTATTGACAAAAACACCAGGGGGCAGATAACAGTCTGATGGATTAGCGCAGGTAGATACAGTCTGATGGTTTAGCGAAGGTAGATACAGTCGGATTGGGTAGCACAGGGAGATACAGTCTGGATTGGGTTAGCGCGGTAGAACAGTCTGATTGGATTAGCACAGGTAGACCAGTCTGAGTTGGGTTAGCGCAGGTAGATCAGCTATGATTGGGGTTACACAGGTAGATACAGTCTGAGTTGGGTAGCGCAAGGTAGGGGTAGCTACAGTTCTGTTTGGATTAGCACAGGTAGATAAGTCTGATTGGGTTTTTAGCGCAGGTAAATACAGTTTGGATGGATTAGCGCAGGTAGTACAGTCTGGATTGGATTAGCGAAGGTGATACAGTATGATGGATTAGCGCAGGTAGATACAGTCTGATGGGTTGGTTAGCCACAGGTAGATACGTCTGATGTTGGTTAGCGCAGGTAGAAACAGTCTGCTTGGGTTAGGGCAGGTAGGACCACAGTCTGATTGGTTAGGCCAGGTAGATACAGTCTGATTGGGTTTTCTAGCGCAGGTAGAACAGTCTGATTGGGTTAGTGGTTAGCGCAGGTTAGACAACAGTCTGATTGGGTTAGGCCAGGGGTGAAGATACAGTTCTGATTGGGTTAGCGCAAGTAGATTAGATACAGTCTATTGGGTTTAGCGCAGGTGGTGATACAGTCTGATGGATTAGCACAGGTAGATACAGTCTGATTGGGTTAGCGCAGGTAGATACAGTCTGATTGGGTTTGGTTCGGCAGGTAGATCAGTCTGATTGGGTTAGCGCGGGTAGATACAGTCTGATTGGATTAGCGAGGTAGATACAGTCTTGATGGGTTTGCGGCAGGTAAATACAGTTGATTGGATTAGCGCGTAGATACAGTTGATTGGATTAGCGCAGGTAGATACAGTTGATGATGGATTAGCGCAGGTTAGATACGTCTGATTGGGTTAGCACAGGTGATTACAAGTCTGAGTTGGGTTAGCGCAGGTAGATACAGTCTGATTGGGATTAGCGCAGGTAGACACAGTCTATGGGTTAGGCCAGGTAGATACAGGTATGATTTGGGTTAGCGAGGTAGAACAGCGATTGGTGTTAGCGCAGGTTAGGACACAGTCTGATTGGGTTAGGCCAGGTAGCGACAGTCTGATTGGGTTAGCGCAGGTAGATACAGTTGATGGGTTAGCGCAGGTAGATACAGGGTTTTTTGATGGTTAGCGCAGGTAGATACAGTCTGATTGGGGTTATTGCAGGTAGAGGTTTTAGATACAGTTCTGATTGGGTAGGCTAGGGAGATACAGTTGATTGGGTTTAGCGCAGGTAGTAGCATACGTTGATTGGGTTAGCGCAGGGTTAGGTAGAGGTAGACTTTACAGTCTGATTGGGTTGCGCAGGTTAGATACAGTCTGAGTGGGTTAGCGGCAGGTAGAGGTAGATACAGTCTGATGAGGTTAGCCAGGTAGAGGTAGATACATCTGATTGGGTTAGCGCAGTGATACATTGTTGGGGTTAGCGCAGGAGATACCGTTGATTGGGGTTAGCGCAGGTAGATACAGTCTGATTGGCTAAGTGCAGGTAGAGACAGTCTGATTGGATTAGCGCAGGTAGATACCGTCTGAGGGATTAGCAGGGGTAGATACAGTCTGATTGGGTTAGCGAGTTAGATACAGTCTGATTGGATTAGCGCAGGTAGATACGTTGATGGGTTTAGCGCGGTAGATACAGTATGATTGGATAGCGCAGGTAGATCACAGTTCGAATGGGTTAGCGCAGGAGATACAGGCTGATTGGGTTTAGCGCAGGTAGATACAGTCTGATCTGGGGTTAGCGCAGGTTAAGACAGGTCTGTTGTGTTAGCGCAGGTAGATACCAGTTCATGATTGGATTAGACGCAGGTAGATTTACAGTCTGTTGGATTACGCAGGGTAGAGGTCGAACAGCTGATGGGTTAGCGAGGTAGATCGTCTGATTGGGTTAGCGCAGGTAGATTACAGTCTGATTGGGTTCTAGCGCAGGTAGAAGGTAGAACAGGTCTGATTGGGTTAGCGCAGGTAGATACAGTTGATTGGAGTTAGCGCAGGTAGAAACAGTCTGATTGGGTTATGGGCGGTAGAGGTAGTAGTAGAGGTAGAGTTAGAGGGTAGATACAGTCTGATTGGGTTTAGCGCAGGTATTACAGTCTATTGGGTTAGCGCAGGTAGATACAGTCTGATTGGTTAGGCGCAGGAAGATTACCGTTGATTGGGTTAGCGCAGGTTAGAGTAGATACAAGTCTGATTGGGTTAGCGCAGGGTAAGGTGATACAGTCTGATTGGGTTTATGCGCAGGTAGATACAGTCTGTTTGGGTTAGCGCAGGTAGATTACAGTCTGATTGGCGTTAGCGCAGTAGAACAGTCTGATGGGATAAGTGCAGGTAGATACAGTCTGATGGATTAGGCAGGGTAGATACAGTCTGATTGGATTAGAACGCAGTAGATAACCAGTATGATTGGCGCTTCGCGACAGGTGATACAGTTGATGATTAGCGGCAGGTAGATACGTCTGATTGGATTACGCTTAGGTAGATACAGTTTCGATTGGATTAGCATACGCAGGTACATACAGTCTGATTGGATTAGCGCACAGGTAGATACAGCCTGATGGATTAGCGCAGGGTAGATACAGTCTGATTGGGTTAGCGCAGGTAAATACAGTCTGATTGGGTTATGCGCAGGTATATACAGTTGATTGGGGTTAGCGCGGGAGATACAGTCTGATTGGGTTAGAGCAGGTAGATACAGGTCTGATTTGGGTTAGCGCAGGTAGATACAGTCTGATTGGGTTAGCGCAGGTAGATACCAGTCTGATTGGGTTAGCGAGGTAGATACAGCATGATTGGATTAGAGCAGGTAGATACGTCTAATTGGGTTAGCGCAGGTAGATGGTAGCTTACAGTCCTGGATTGGGGTAGCGAGGTAGATACAGTCGATTGGGTTAGCGCAGGTAGATACAGTCTGATTGGGTTAGCGCAGGTAGATAGATACCGTCTGATTGGGTTAGGCCGGTAGATACAGTCTGATTGGATTAGCCAGGGTAAATACAGTCTGATTGGGTTAGGCAGTCGATACAGTCTGATTGGATATAGCGCGGTTAAATACAGTGATGGGTTAGCGCAGGTAGATACAGTCTGATTGGCTAGCGCAGGTAGATACAGTCTGATGGATTAGCTTAGGTAGATTACGTCTGATGATTAGCGCAGTTACATACAGTCTGATTGGATTAGCGCAGGTAGTACAGCCTGATTGGAATTAGCGCAGGTAGATACGTCTTGATTGGGTTACGCAGGTACCTACAGTCTTGATTGGTGTGAGCAGGTATAGATACAGTCTGATTGGGGGTAGCGCAGGTGGGTGGAGATACAGTTGATTGGGTTTGTAGCGCAGGTAGAGGAAAACAGTTGGGGTACGCAGGTAGCTACAGTCTGATTGGGTTATAGCGCAGGTAGATTTACAGTCTGATTGGTTAGCGCAGGTAGTACCTCTGATTGGGTTAGCGCAGGTAGATAGATTACAGTCTGATGGATTAGGCAGGTAAATACAGTCTGATTGGGTGAGCGCAGGTAGATACAGTCTGGATTGGATTAGCGAGTAGATACAGTTGATTGGGTTAGCGCCGGTAGACAGTCTGATTGGGTTAGAGAAGGTAGATACAGGTCTGATGGGTTAGCGCAGGTCGATACAGTCTGATTGGGTTAGCGCAGGTAAATACAGTCTGATGGGTTAGCGCAGGTAATTTACCGTCTGATTGGGTTAGCGCAGGTAGATACGTCTGATTGGATATTAGCCAGGTAAATACAGTTGATGGGTTTGTTAGCGCAGTAGAACAGTCCTGATTGGATGAGACGCAGGTGGGTTTACTACAGTCTGATTGGGTTTAGCGGCAGGTAAAATACCGTCGATTGGGTGAGCGCAGGTAGATACAGTCTGAGTGGGTTAGCGCAGGTAGGATACAGTCTGATTCTGATGGGTTAGCGCAGGTAGAACAGTTGATGGGTGTAGCGCCAGGTAGATACAGTCTGATGGATAGCGCATGTAAATACAGTCTGAGTGGGTTAGCGCAGGTTAGATACAGTCTGATTGGGTTTTAGCGCAGGTAGATACAGTATGATGGGTTAGCGCAGGTTAGATACAGTCTGATTGGAGTTGAGCGAAGTAAATAACAGTCTGATTGGGTTAGCGCAGGTAGATACAGTATTGATTGGCCCGTTAGCGCAGGTTAGATACAGTCTGATTGGGTTTTAGCGCAGGTAGATACAGCTGATTGGGTTAGCGCGTAGGATACAGTCTGATTGGGTAGCGCAGGTAGATACAGTCGATTGGGTTAGCCAGGTAGATTAGATACAGTTTGATTGGGCTGTTAGCGCAGGTAGATTACAGTCTGATGGGTTAGCGCAGAGGTAAATACAGTCTGATTGGGTTTTTTAGCGCAGGTTAGATACAGTCTGATTGGGTTAGAGCACGGTAGATACAGTCTGATTGGATTGCGCCGGTAGAAAGATACCGTCTGATGGGTTAGCCAGGGTAGATACGTCGGATTGGATAGCGAAGTAGATACAGTCCTGATTGATTAGCGCAGGTAGATACGTGATTGGATAGCGCAGGTAAGATACAGTCTGATTGATTTAGGCGCAGGTACATACACTGATTGGATTAGCGCAGGTAGATACAGCTGATTGGATTAGCGCAGTAGATACAGCCTGATGTTCGATGGGGGGTTATTAGCGCAGGTAGATACAGCTGATTGGGTAGCGCAGGTAGATTACAGTATGATTGGGTTAGCGAGGTAGATTACAGTCGATGGGTGAGCGAGGTAGCTACCGTCTGATTGGGTTAGCGCAGGTTAGATACAGTCTGATTGGATTAGCGCAGGTAAATACGCTGATTGGGTTTAGCGCAGGTAGATACAGTTGATGGTATTAGCCCGCAGTAAATACAGTCTTCTGATTGGGTTAGCGCAGGTAGATTTTTACAGTCTGATTGGAGTTAGCGCAGGTAGATACAGCCTGATTGGGTTGCGCAGGTAGATACAGTTGATTGGATTAGCGCAGGTTAAATACAGTTGATTGGAGTAGCGCAGGTTTTAAAGATACAGTTGATTGGGTTAGCGCAGGAGATTACAGGCTGATTGGGGTTAGCGAGGTAAGATACAGTTGATGGATTTAGCGCAGGTAAATTACAGTCGATTGGGTTTAGCGCAGGTAGATTACAGTTCTTGAGTGGGTTAGCGCAGGTGGAGGATACAGTCTGATTGGGTTAGCGGCAGGTAGATACAGGTCTGATTGGTTAGTGCAGGTTAGATAGGCAGTTCTGAATGGGTTAGTAGCGCCAGGTAGATACAGTCTGATTGGGTTAGCGCAGGTAGGTAGAACCGTTGATTGGGTTAGCGCAGGTGATACATCTGATTGGATTAGCGAAGGTAAATACAGTCTGATTGGGTGTAGCGCAGGTAGATACAGTTGATGGGTTAGCGGGAGGTGATAACAGTCTTGATGGGTTAGCGCAGGTAGATATCTGATTGGGTTGTTAGGAAGGTAGATACAGTATGATGGGTTTAGCGCAGGTAGATACAGTCTGATTGGATTAGCGCAGGTAAATACAGCTGATTGGAGTTAGCGCAGGTAGGTACCGTCTGATTGGGTTTTTAGCGCAGGTAGATACAGTTGATGGGTTTTTAGCGCAGGTGGTAGATACAGTCAGTGATTGGTTTAGCGCAGGTAGATACAGTATGATGATTAGCGCAGGTAGCTACCGTCTGATGGATTAGCGCAGGGTAGGATACCGTCTTGATTGATTAGCGCAGGTATATACAGTCTGATTGGATGATTAGTAAGTCTGATTGGAGTAGCGCCAGGTAGAGTACGTCTGCTGATGGGTTAGTACAGGTAGATACAGTATGATTGATCAGTACAGGATAGATGACATCTGATTGGTTTTGTACAGGTAGCTACAGTTGATGGGGTTAGTACAGGTTAGATACAGTCTGATTGGATTAGTACAGCTGATGGATTAGCGCAGGTAGATACAGTCTGTTTGGTTAGACGGGTAGATATTTTCTGATTGGCTAGTACAGTCTGAGGGATTAGTACAGGTAGATACCGTCTGATTGGGTTAGTACAGGTAGATACCGTCTTGATTGGGTTAGGTTAGTACAGGTAGATACAGTCTGATGGATTAGTACAGTCTGAGGATTAGTGCAGGAAGAGTACAGTCTGATTGGATTTACAGGTTAGTACCATCTGATTGGGGGTTATACAGGTAGTACAGTCTGATTGGATTTAGTGCAGGTTAGATTACCATCTGATTGGGTATAAACACATTGTTGTATAAGAAACAGCAGATATACACATATATTGAGTATAAACCCTTGGTTTATACTTGGGTCAATCACTTCATTGTGAGTAATATGGCGGCTGCTCGACTCTTGCATCCTTGTGCTTCCGGATGATGGTCAATTATCAGCGCCAAGTTGTGAGTAATCAGAAGCGCAAAGGATGCAGACGAGCAGCCGCTAGATATGATAAGGTAGTGAGACGGTTTTAAACAATATTAAAGAGGGCGGTTCATCTTCAAATACTTGCAAATAGGGGTAAAAACATCCTTAATTTGTGCATATAACAAACCAACCAAAAAGGTTATACATAAATAAGGACGTTTCACCCTTATTAACAAGTCTTGGAGACTGGACAGCCCTTCTCTATATTTTGTGGAGTGGTCATGGTGGCGTGGGTTGCCACTGCAGATGTATGGACACTCACTCCAGCAATAAAAGCATGCTGGGAGTGTAGTTTCCAAAATTGAAGTGGCAAGGAATTGGGGGTTACTGTTGTGGGAATGTACAATTTAAAGGGCAACTAACTAATACAGAATAGGAGGATGGTATCTATTGGTAAATATTGCATTCAGGGTTTGTATTGTTTTCTGAGGCTTTAGTTGCACTTTAAATTGGACAGGGAATTCCCAGTAATTGTAAACCTTATGGCTATTTATACTGTAGGGAATACTCCGTATACAGACCAGAAGGCAAGTAGTGGTTATAATTTCTACCCTGGTTTTATACTCGAGTCAATCGCTTTTTCTAGTTTTTCAGGTAAAAGTAGGTACCTCATTAATACTCGGGACGGTTTATACCTGTAATAGGTATATAAATTATTTCATAGATAGAAGGATCTATATATATAGATATATATATATATCATTTAGCAAAAAGTGTGCCGTGTGGCACAGTGGACGGAAGGAAATTATTTGTGTATGTTTTGCTACAGAAACCATCAGGAAAATCGCAGGGGGGGCAATAATTAAAATTAGTTGTAGGCCCAAAAAACCCCAAATAATATGCATTCATATAAATGAAACAAAACACACTACTTCATTAGTCATTAGCAGTGTGTGACAGACTTCCACTTCATTAGCCAGTTCAGTCAGCCCTCCAGATTCATAGCCAGGTAAATCAGCTCCCCCAGTTTATATTTCAGTGTGGGCCAGCCCTCCAGTCATTAGGCCAGTGTTGTCAGCCCTCCAGTTGTTCATTAGCCAGTGTTCAGTCAGACATCCAGTTCATTAGCAGTGTAAAGTCAGCTCCCCAGTTTATTATTCAGTGTTTGCCAGCCCTCCAGTTCATTAGCCAGTGTTGTCAGCCCTCCAGTTCATTAGCCAGTGTTCAGTCAGACCCCCCAGTGTATTTATTCGGTGTTCAGTCAGCCCTCCAGTTCATTAGCCAGTGTTAAGTCAGCCCCCCAGTTATTATTCAGTGTTTTGCCAGCCCTCCAGTTGCATTAGCCATGTTATTCAGCCCTCCAGTTCATTAGCCAGTGTAAGTAGCCCCCCCAGGTTATTATTAAGTGTTTGCCAGGCCCTCCAAGTTCATTAGCCGTGTGTCAGCCCTCACAGTTCATTAGCGTTTAAGCAGACCCACCCATTTCCCAGTTTATTATCAGGTTCCGGTCAGCCCTTCAGTTCATTAGCCAGTGTTAAGCAGCCCCCCCAGGTATATTCAGGTTTCGCCAGCCCCCCAGTTTATTATTCAGTGTTCAGTCAGCCACTCCAGTTCATTAGCCAGTGTTAAGTCAGCCCCCCCCAGTTATTATTAGTGTTGCCAGCCCTCCAGTTCAGTAAGCAGTGGTATCAGCCTCCAGTTCATAGCCAGTGTTGTAGCCCCCCAGTTAGTATCATGTGTTGCGGGGGACAGCCCTTCCAGTTCATTAGCCAGTGTTGTCAGCCTCCAGTTCATTAGCCTAGTGTTAGTCCGACCCCCAGTTATTATTCAGGGTTCAGTCAGCCCTCCAGTTCATAGCCAGTGTTAAGTCATAGCCCCCCAGTTTATTATGCAGGTTTGCAAGCCCTCCAGTTATTAGGCTTTGGGATGTTAGTAGCCCTCCAGTTCATAGCCAGTCAGTGTTTATTCAGCCCGTTTATGATTCAGGTTTGACAGCCATTAAGTGGTTGTGTTAGTCAGAGTCTCCATTTCATTGGAACAAAGGAAACTTTGGCCTGGGTATGTATAACTTGACTTAGAAAATGTACCAGGGGTGAGGATCCGTAGAGCGATTTAGGTCTAACCTCAGGTACTGTTAAGGGGGGGAAAGAGCTTTTAGGACTACAATTTGTCCTATAACCAAAATCACACACAGGAAAACAATGTAAAATGGTAATAATGGTCTAACAAGATGGGCATAATTAAACAACGTGTGTGACTTAGCAAGAGGGAGTGGTTAATTTTTTTTTATGTTGCAGTGTTCCGTTTGAAAGGGTCCTGGTGTGTATTTTCCCCCAGGGCCCAAAAGGTCCCAGTCTCCCTGGGCTTGTAGGGTGAGAGTGCATGATGGGAAACTGAATTAAGGGCTGGGTCGCGTGAGAGTGCATGCTGGGGTAACTGAATTCAGGGTCTGAGGGTGAGAGTGCATGCTGGGTAACTTGAATAAGGGCTGTAGCGTGATGATGCATGCTGGGTAACTGATCAGGGCTGTAGGGTGAGAGTGCATGCTGAGGTAACTGAATTCAGGGTGAGGGGAGAGTGCATCTGGCGTACACTGAATTACGGGCTGGAGCTTGGAGTGCTGGCTGGGTAACGGCCTTCAGTACTGTAGGTGAGAGTGCATGATGGATTAACTGAATCAGGGCCTGTAGGGTGAGAGAGTGCATGCTGGGTAACTGAATTCAGGGATGTCAGGGTGAGTGCATGCTGGGTAACTGAATAAGGGCTGTTAGGGTGAGAGTGCATGGGGTAACTTAATCGTAATGTAGGGTGAGAGCCATGCTGGGAATCTGAATTCGGGCTGTGTAGGGTGAGAGGAGGGCATGCTGGGTACTGAATTCAGGGCTTGGTGTAGGGTGATGCGAGGCATGCTGGTAACATGAATTCAGTATGTAGGGGAGAGCCCATGGCTGGGTTAAATAAATTCAGGACTGTAGGGTAAGAGTGCCTGCTGGGAATGAATCAGGGTTGTGAAAGGGGGGGGAGAGTGCATGCTGGGTAACTTGAATTCAGGGCGGTAGGTGAAAGCGCATGCTGGGTAACTGAATTCAGGGCATGTAGGGTGTCGTGATGAGAAAAGCGCATTCTGGGTAACTCAATTTAGGGCTGCAGGGTCGAGAGCGCATTGCTGGGTAATGAATTCAAGCTTGTTAGGGTCAGAGGGCCGCTGGGTGGTAACTTGATCAGGGCTGTAGGGTAAGTGTGCATGCTGGGTAAATGGATTCAGGGCTTGTAGGTGTGATGGAATGTGGGGAACTGAATTCAGGGCTGAAGGGTGAGCTGAAGGGTGAGAAGTAATGTGGGTTAACTGACTTCAGGCTGTGGGTGGAGGGTGCAGGTTGGGTAACTGAATTCAGGGCTGTAGGCTAGCGTGAGTGAGAGTGCATGCTGGTAACTGGAATTCAGGGCTGGTAGGGTGCGAGTACATTCTGGGTAACTGATTAAGGGCTTGTAGGGTGATAGTGCAGCGGGATACTGAATTTTCAGGGCTGTTCTGTGCCTGCGGATCTCTCTGCCCCTGTGATCTGTGAACCTGATTGCTGACTCTCCTGACCTGATCTCCTTTGAGGGTGAGAGTGCATGCTGGGTGGTAACTGAAATTCCATGGCTGTAGCGGTGAGAGTGATGCTGGGGTAACTGAATTCAGGGCTCTGAAGGGTGAGAGTGCATGCTGGGTAACTGAATTAAGGGCTGTAGCGTGAAAGTGCATGTTGGGTATATAAACATGTGGGTAATCGATCAGGGCTTGGTAGGGGGGAGTGAATGCTGGGTAACTGGATTCAGGGCTGTAGCGTGAGAGTGCATGGCTGGGTAACTGATAAGGGGATGTAGGGTTGCGTGCATGCGGGGTAACTGAAATCCGGGCTGTAGCGTGAGGAGTGCATGCTGGATAACTGAATTCAGGGCTTAGCGTGATGAGTGCCTGCGGGTGGTAACTGAAGTTCAGGGCTGGCGTGAGAGTGCTGCTGGGTAACTGGATTCAGGGCTGTAGGTAAACTGATTCAGTTTCCCATAAATACCACTGATGGTGTATGATTGATTAAACTAGTACTGGAACTCTGTCCACTTGGCTCATGTAAGCAGTGGATTGCCCTGTTAAACCCAATTATTTGGCGGCTCCCACCGGTGCCGATTTGGGGTAGATACAGGTGGTTATAATGATGCCCAACTGTGGGTAGGAGACCCACGTATCTGTCCTGTGACCCAATAGTTTAGACCGGTCCCCAAGAAGGTACGAGCTGAACAAATGGTCCCGAATCCCCCCGGATCAATAGACCTTCAGGAAAGAGGCAAAACAAATGTCACCAGAGGACACAGTTGTTTTTCAAGCAGAAGAAGCCCCGGGGGAATTACATGTGAAGCCAAACATAGCAGACCCAAAATAAAGCCACAGTAAACATTCAGTAGAGACACGAGCATGATCCCAGCATAAACGCACCTATGCATGTGGCCACCCCAAGGCAACAGAGCGAAACAGAATAACAATCATAATTGTCCATGGCAAGGAGTCTTCCCACTGTGCTCGTACATCCGAAATAAGAAATCATGTCCATGGGCAATGAATATTCGGATTTTATCAAGCCTAGAAAGTGCGTCGCTTCCCCTGGCACAAACAATGATATAGTTTCTTATTATAAAAAAATACACGGGGAAATATAGATACATCACAATGAATAAAAAATCGTAAATATTATATTCTAACTAGGACCAACTAACACAGTATTATCTGTAACTATTATATTATATAGACAAATAACACATTAATATCTAAAACTATAATATAGACACAGACAAACAACACATATATCTGTAACTATCTTTATAACTAGACAAATAACACATTATATCTATAACTATAATACTATAACTAGACAAAAAAACACATTATTAATCTTTACTATTTAATTATAAAACTCGACAAAATAACACATATATTATAAACTATTCATATTTACTAGACAAATAACACAGTATACTCTAACACAATATATTATAACTAGACAAATAACACCTTTATATGATAACTATAATATTATAACTAGACAAATAACAAAATTATATCTATATACTATAAATTTGAACGAGACAAATAAACATTATATCTATAACGATTAAGATAATAACTAGACAAATAAAACATTTTATATCAAAAGATTTATTTTAACTAGACAAATAAACCCATTAGAGATTATATATAAAGATTAGATTTATCAAGACAAATACACATTAATCTATAACTATAATATTATACTAGACCAATAACACATTATATCATACTATTAAATATTATAAAATAGACAAAAACACATATATCTATAAACTATATATTATAACTAGACAAATAAAATTAATCGATACAAACTATTATATGATAACTAGGGACAAAGAACATCTTAATATCATAACTAAATATTATAACTAGACAAATAACACATTAATCATAACTAAATCTTGATAACTAGACAAATAAACACATGAGAGCGATAACTTTAAAATATGATAATAGACAAATAACAAAAGTATCTATGAACGTGATATGAAACTAGACAAATAAACACATTATATCTAGAACTATAAAATTAGAACTAGACAAATAACACATTATATCTATAACTATTAGATTATAAGACAAATAACACATTATATCTATAACTATACTATTATAAATAGACAAATAACACATATATCTATAACTATAATATTATAACTAGGACAAAATTAACACATTATATCTGTAACTATTATATTATAAACTAGACAAATAACACATTATATCCTGTAACTATTATATTTATAAAGACAAATAACCCATTATTCTATACTATAATACTTATAACTAGACAAACCACAATTTATATCGGTAAATATTATATTACTAACTAGACAAACGAAAACATTCATATCTATAACTATAATACTATAAACTAGACAAACAACACATTATATCTGTTAACTTTATTTATAACTAGACAAAAGAACACATGAGATCTATAACTATAATTTATAACTAGCAAAAAAAACATATATCTATAACTATAATATTATACTCGACACATAAAACATTATATCTAATAAACTATAATCTTATAATAGACAAATAAAACCTTATATCTATTAACTATAATATTATAACTAGACAAAGAACACATTATATCTATAACTATAATATAATAACGAACAAAATAAACATTATATCGATAACTATTATATTATAACTAGACAAATACATTATATCTATAACATTTATTATTAACTAGACAAATAACACTGTATCTCTATGAACTTAATATTTAAATTAGACAAAAACACATTATATCTATAACGATAATAGATAACTTAGACAAATAACACATTATCTCTATAACTATTATATTATAACTAGACAAATAACAACAGATCATAACACATTATCATCTATAACTATTAATATTATAAATAGACAAAATAAACACATTATATCTATAACTATAATATTATAATAGACAAAATAAACATTATATCTATAACTATTATATTATAAATAGACAAATAAACCACAGTATATTATAACATAATATTATACTAGACAAAACCACATTATATCATAACTATAATATTATAACAGACCAAAAACACATTATATCTATAACTATAATATTTAACTAGAAAAAATAACACATATATCTAACTTATATTATAACTAGACAAATAACACATATACTCTAAACTATAAACTGATAACTAGACAAATAACACATTAGATATATAACTATTAATTATAACTAGACAAAGAACACATTATACTAGAAACTATTTGAATATTATAACTAGCAAAATAACACATAATCGTAACGATAATAGTTATAACGAGACAAATAAACACATGTAGTATTGTAACTATTATATTATAACTAGACAAATAACACATTATACTATAACTATTATATTATAAACTAACAAATAACACATTATTCGAGAACAGACTATTATAACTTAGACAAATAACACATATATCTATAAACTATTGATTATAACTAGAAATTAAACACATGATATCTCTCACATTATATTATAAATGGACAAAAATAAACACATCTATCATAACTATAATATACTAATAGACAAATAACACATATATTCGATAACTAAATATTATAACTAGACAAATAACACCTTAATCTATAACTAAATATTCGAACTAGACAAATAACACATTATATCTATAACTATAATAGTATAACTAGGACAATAACACATTAATCTATAACTTAATATTATTATAATAGACAAATAACTCATTGCTCTATAACTATTATATTATAATAGACAAATAAACACATTATATCTAGAAACTATACACTATAACTCGACAAATAACACATTATATTCTATAACGATTAATACATAACTGAGACAAATAACAACATATATCTCTAAATATAATACGATAACTAGACAATAACACATTATATCGATAACTATAATACTTATAACTAGACAAATCACCCATTATATCTATAACTATAAATACTATAACTAGACAAAAAACCAATGATATCTATAACATACTGCTATAAATAGACACATAAACACGTATAATCATAACTATAAGACTATAACTAGACAAATAACACATTAGATCTATAACTATAATACTATAACTAGACCAAATTAACACAGTTATATCTATAACTAAATACTATAATAGACAAATAACACATTATATCATAACTACATATATAACTAGCCCAATCACACAGTATATCTATAACTATTTTTATAACTAGATAAATAACACATTATTAATCTATAACTATAAGATTATAACTAGCAAATAACACATTTATATCTTAAACTATAAATATTATACACTAGACAAAATAACACATTATATCTTATAACTATAATATTTATACTAGACAAATAACACATTTTATCTATACTATAATTACTTATAAATAGCCAAATAAACATGATATCTATAATATAATATTATAACTAGCAAATAAACACATTATATTATAACTATAATATTATACTAGATAAATAACACATTATATTCTATAACTTAAGACTAAACTGAGACAAATAACAAAGTATATCTATAAACTTAATATTATAACTAGACAAACTAAACAATTAGATTATAACTATAATATTATAAATAGACAAATAACACAATTAAAAACTCTATAACTCAATAATTATAACCAGACAAAGAACACCCATATATCCGATAAACTATAATATTCTAACTAGACAAATAAAACCCATGATATCATAACTATTATATTATAAATAGGACAAATAAGACATTATATATAAAAAAATTTAACATTATAAACTAGAACAAATAACACATTATATCTTACTATATTAGTATAACTAGACAAATAACACATTATATCTATAAACTATAGTATTAATAACTAGACAAATAACACATAAATCTATAACTATAACATTATAAACTAGACAAAAACAACATTATATCTATAACTAAGATTATAACTAGACAAAAACACATTAATCTATACTATAAGATTATAACTAGATAAAGAAACATTATATCTATACTATAATTATAACTAGACAAATAAACACTTATATCTATAAACTATTATATTATAAACTAGACAAAATAACACATTATATTATAACTATTATATCTAAACTAGACAAATAACACATTATATCTAGAACTATTATATGATAAACTAGACAATAAACATTATATCTAGAACTTAACATTATAACTAGAACAAATAAAAATTATATCTATAACTATAATATATAACTAGACAAAATAACACATTATCTATCTATAACTATTATATCTATAACTAGACAAAAAAACAGTATATCTATAACTATAATATAATAATAGACAAATAAACCACATTCTATTGGTATAACTAGAACATTATGATAACTAGACAAATAAACACATTATTATCTATAACTATAATATTTATAAACTAGAAAATAACACAGGATATCGATAAGATTATATTATTAACTAGGACAATAAAACATGATATCTATACACTATAATATAATAACTAGACAATAACACAAGTAGCTCTAAAAAACTAGTAACATTAGAACGAGATCAAAGAACACAAGTATAGCGAGAACTGAGTAGCATTAAACTAGACAAATAACACATTATAAATCTATAACTATTTATTATAACTAGACAAATAAACACATATATTATAAACGATAACTTCATAACTAGACAAATAACACATTATATCTTAACTAAATATTATAAGAAGACAAATAACACATTATAGCTATAAACTATTATGTTAACTAGATAAAAATAACACAGTATATTCTATTAACTATAAAGAATAACAGAACAAATAACACATATATCTATAAACTATTTATATATAGACAATAACACATTATATCATCATATAATATTATAACTAGACAAATAAAACAGTAGATCTATAACTATTAATCAGTCTACTAGACAAATAACACATTATTCTATAACTATAATGTATACTAGACCAAATAACACATGTATATCTAAACTAATGATAGGAGGTAAATGAGACAACTAACCAGTATATCGAGAACGAGAGATGAGAACGAGACAAAGAACAAGGAGAGCGAGAACGAGAAACAGGAGAACGAGACAAAGAACACAGGTAGATGCTATAAAACTATAATATTATTAAACTAGAAAAAATAATAAAACATTAGATCTATAACTAGAATATTATAACTAGACACATAACACATTATATCTATAAACTATAAACATTATAACTAGACAAATAACACATTATATCTATAACTATAATATTATAAGACATTATATGTAAGATAAAGATGACCAGATGGGTAAGGTCCCTGACCATAAGTGGGTGGTAAACATTGAAAGTTCTTCTGCTCATAGTTAGGAATTAAATTGACTTGATAGAGGGTTCATGGAGAAGAAGAGAGATGGGGTTGAAGCCGTTAGTTGGGAATGTGCGCCATATGGCAATTAATAAAGAGAGAGATTGGTTAGGGGGACGGGTCGTGGTTTAGGTGTTAAAAAGGATTTAATTCAGTTATCATTTATATATATATACCTAACAGTGAATATGCTGTCACCCCAGGGACCACATGTGCCGGTCCACCACAAGGTGCTGTCCACCTAGGGGACCCATGTCCGTCACAACAAGGTGCTGATCACCCCAGCGGACCCAATGTCCTGGTCATTTACCAGGATCTTTGCTTGTTTTTTTTTTTTTTTTTTTTTTGTCACCCCAGGGACCCATGTCCGGTCACACAAGGGTGCTGTCCCCCCAGGGACCCAATGTCCGGCCACACAAGGTGCTGTCACCCCAGGGACCCCATGTCCGGTCACACAAGGTGCTGTCACCCCAGGGACCCCATGTCCGGTCACACAAGGTGCTGTCACCCCAGGGACCCCATGGTCCGGCCACACACGGTGCTGTTCACCCCGGGACCCATGTCCGGTCACCACAAGGGCTGTCACCCAAGGGACCATGGCCGGTCAACACAAGGTGCTGGCACCCCAGGGACCCCATGTCCGCCTCCCCCCCCACACAACACCGGTGCTGCCTCCAACCCCAGGCCGAGACCCAGGTCCCGGTCACACAAGGTGCTGTCACCCAGGGACACATGTCCAGGTCACACAAGGTGACTGTTCACCCCAGGGACCCCATGGTCGGGTCACACAAGGTGTGAGGGTCACCCCAGGGACCCCATGTCAGGTTACACAAGTGCTGTCACCCCAAGGGACCCATGTCGCGTTCACACAAGGGTGCTGTCCAACCCACTTGGGGGACCCCATAGTGCCGGTCATACCAGGTGCTGTCACCCCAGGACCATGTCCGGCCACACAAGGTGCTGTCACCCCCAGGGGACCCCATGTCCGTGTCACAAGGTGCCGTCACACCAGGGACCCCGTCCGGTCACACCAAGGTGCTGTCACCCAGGGACACCATGTCGGTTTCACACAAAGGTGATGTCACCCCAGGAGGGGACCCATGTTCCGTCACACACGGTGCTGTCCCCCCAGGACCCCATTGTCCGGTTCACACAAGGTGATGTCACCCGGGACCCCCATGTCGGTCACACAAGGTGTGTCACCCAAGGGACCCCATGCCTCCGGTCACACACGGTGCTGTCACCCCAGGGACCCACATCATGTCCGGGACACAACGGTCTGCACCACAGGGACCCCATGGTCCGGTTCACACAAGGGTGCTGTCACCCTAGGGACCCCAGTCCGGTCAACAAGGTGCTGTAACCCCAGGGGACCCCCATGGCCGGTCAAACAGGTGATGTCACCCCAGGGAACCCCCCATGTCCGGTCACCACAAGGTGGTGATGTACCCAGGGAACCATGTCCGGTCACACAAAGGTGCGTCCACAACAAGGACCCCATGTAAGTCACACAACGGTGCTGTCACCACCAGGGACCCATGTCCGGGCACACAAGGTGATGTCACCCCAGGTGACCCCATGTCGTTTAAAACCAAAGGTGATGGCACCACAGGGACCCCATGTCCGCCACACCAAGGTGCGTCACCCCAGGGACCCCCATGTCCGGTCACAACGGTGTGTACCCAGGGACCCAATTGTCGGTCACACAAGGTGCTTGTCACCCCAGGGGACCCCATGTCCGGTCACACAAGGTGCGGTCACACAAGGGGACCCCATGCCGGCCACACAAGGTGCGTCACCCCAGGGGACCCCATGTCCTGGCACACAAAGGTGCTGTCACCAGGGGACCCCAGTCCGGGTCCACACAAGGTGCGTCACCCAAGGGACCCCAATTGCCCGGTCACACAAGGTGCTTGCAACCCCAGGGACCCCATGTAGGTCACACAAGGGGCTTGTCACCCAGGGACCCAGTCCGGTCACAAAATGGTGATGTCACCCCGGGACCCATGCCCGGTTTTGTGTTCATCACAAGGTGTGTCACCCCAGGGACCCCATGCCCGGTGTCACACAATGGTGCTGTTACACAGGGACCACATGGTCCGGTCACACAAGGTGCTGTAAACCCAGGGACCCATGTCCGGTCACACTCAAGGTTGCTGTCCACCCCAGTGACCCCTGTCGGGTCACACAAGGTGCTGTCACCCGGGACCCCATGCCCGGCACACAAGGTGCTGTCAACCCCAGGGACCCCATGTCCGGTCACACAAGGTGCTGTCACCCCAGGGACCCCATGTCCGGTGGTCACACAAGGTGATGTTACCCCACAGGCCCCATGTCCGGTCACACAAGGTGCTGTCACCCTAGGGACCCCATGTCCGGTCACAAAAGGTGCTGTCACCCCAGGGACCCCATGTCCGGCCAACACTAAGGCGGTTGCTGTCACCCCAGGGACCCATGTCCGGTGAGGGCGGAGGTCCACAAGGGGCTGTCACCCCCGGGACCCCCATGTCCGGCCACACAAGGTTGCTGTACCCAGGGACCCCATGTCGGTGGTCACACAAGGTGCTGTCACCCCAGGGACCCCATGTCCGGCCACACAAGGTGCTGTCACCCCAGGGACACCATTCCAGGGTGGGCACACAAGGTGCTGTGCACCCCAGGGACCCATGTCGGACAACCAAGGTGTGTCACCCCAGGGAACCATGTCGGCCACACAGGTGTGTCAGCGTCCACCCAGGGACCCATGTCGGCCTATTGACAAGGTGCTGTCACCCCAGGGACCCCATGTCCGGTCACACAAGGTGATGTCACCCCAGGGACCCCATGTCCGGCCACACAAGGTGCTGTCACCCCGGGGACCCCATGTCCGGTGTCACACAAGGTGCTGTCACCCAGGGACCCCATGTCCGGTGGTCACACAAGGTGCTGTCACCCCAGGGACCCCATGTTCCGGTCACACAAGGTGCTGTAACCCCAGGGACCCATGTCCGGTCACACACAAAGGTGATGGTCACCCAGGGACCCATGTCCGGTCACACCAAGGTGATGTACCCCAGGGACCACATGTCGGTGTGTAACACAAGGGCTGTCACCCCGGGACCAAGTCCGGTGGTCACACAAGTGAGGTCACCCCAGGGACCCCATGTCCGGTCACACAAGGTGATGTCACCCCAGGGACCCCATGTCTGTCACACAAGGGTGTGTCACCCCAGGGACCAATGTCGGTCCACACAGGTGTGTCACCCCAGGGACCCATGTCCGGTCACACAAGGTGGCTGTACCCAGGGACCCATGTCCCGTCCACACAAGGTGCTTGCTGTCACCCCCAGGGACCCCGTCCGTCACAAAAAGGTGATGCACCCCAGGGGACCCTGTCCGGTGGTCACACAAGGTCGATGTCACCACAGGGACCCAGTATGGTCACACAAGGTGCTGCACCCCAGGGACCCCAGGTCCGGTCACAAAGGTTGCTTGTTCACCCTAGGGACCCCATGTCCGTTAACACAAGGTGGCGTCACCCCTAGGGACCCATGTCAGGTCACCACAAGGTGATGGCACCCCAGGGAACCCATGGTCCGGTCACACAAGGTATGTTCACCCCCAGGAGGGACCCCTGTCCGGTGTCACACAAGGTGGGGTCACCCTAGGGGACCCAAGTCCGGTGGTCACACAAGTGCTGTCACCCTAGGGACCCCATGGTCCGGTAAACAAGGTGCGTACCCCAGGGACCCCATGTCCGGTGGGTGGTCACACAAGGTGCTGTCCACCAGGGGACCCATTGTCCGGTGGGTCACCAAAAGTGTTGATTCACCAAGGGGCCTTGTCCGGTCACAAAGGTGCTGTCACCTAGGGACCCCATGTACGGTCACACAAGTGATGTCACCCCAGGGGACCCCATGTCCGGTCAACAAGGTGCTGGCACCCCAGGGACCCCATGTCCCGTCACACAAGGTGATGTCACCCCAGGGACCCCATGTCCGGTCACACAAGGTGCGTCACCCAGGGACCCATGTTCCGGTCACACAAGGTGTGTCACCCCAGGGACCCCAGTCCGTCAACCCCAAGGTGTGATTGTCACCCCAGGGACCCCAATTTGTCACTGGCCACACAAGGTGCTGTCACCCCAGGGACCCCCATTGCTCGGGTTCACACAAGGTGCTGTCACCCCAGGGACCCCATGTCGGTCACAACAAGTGCTGTCACCCCACGGGACCCCATGTCCGGCACACCCGGTGCGTCACCCCGGCGCCCCATGTCCGGGTCACACAAGGTGCTTGCACCTAGGGAACCCCATGTCACCGGTCATAGAAGGTGCTGGTCACCCCAGGGACCCCATGTCCGGTCACACAGCTGCTGGTCCCCCAGGGACCCATGTCGGGTAACACAAGGTGCTGTCAAATAGGGAACCATGTCCGTCACAGAAGGTGCTGTCCAACCAGGGGACCCCCATGTCCGGCTCACACACAAGCTGCTGTCACCCAGAGGACCCAGTCCGGGCAAACAGGTGCTTGTCACCCCAGGGACCCCATGTCCGTCACCCAAGCTGCTGTTCCCCAGGGAACTTATGCCGGTCTTCCACACAAGGGTGCTGTGTCACACCAGGGACCCCATTGTCCGGTCACACCAGGTGCTGTCAACCAGGGAACCCATAGGGTCCGGTCACACAGGTGCTTAACCCCCAGGGACCCCTAATGTCCCGGGTCACACAAGGTTGCGGTCACCCCAGGGACCCATGTACGGTCACCCCAAGGTGCTGGTCACCCTCAGGGACCCCAGGTCCGTCACACAAGGTGCTGTCAACCCCCAAAGACCCTGGGTCACACAAGGGGCTGTCCCCCCTAGGGGACCCAGTCCGGGCACACAATGGTGACTGTCTCACCCTAGGGACCCATGTCCGGACACAAGGTGATGTCACCCCAGGTGACCCATGTCGGTCACACAAGGTGCATTTGTCACCCCAGGACCCCATGTCCGGTTCAAACACAAGGTGCTGTCACCCAGGGACCACATGTCGTGGTCCACACAAGGTGCTGTCACCACAGGACCCCAGTCGCGGTGTTCACCAAAGGGTGCTGTCAACCCCAGGGACCCCAGGTCCCAGGTCACACAAGGTGATGTCCCCAGGGACCCCATGTACGGTTTCCCACAATGTGATGTCACCCCAGGGACCCAAGTACGGTGGTCACACAAGGTGATTGTCACCCCAGGGACCCCAGGCGGTGAGGTTCAACAAGGTCTGTCACCCCAGGGACCCCATGTCCGGTGGTCACACAAGGTGCTGTCACCCCAGGGACCCCATGCCGGGTGCGTCACAAGGTGCTGTCCTCACCCCAGGGAACCACATGTTCGGTCACACAATGTTGCTGTCACCCCAGGGACCCAAAGGTCCTGGGTCAACAAGGTGACGTCACCCCAGGGACCCCATGTTCCGGTTGGTCACAAAAGGTGCTGGATCACCCAAGGGGCCACCATTCCGGTCACACAAGGTGCTGTCACACCAGGGCCCCATGTCCGGTCACACAATGGTGCTGTCACCCCACTGGGGACCCCATGTCGGTCACACCAAGGTGATGTCACCCAGGGACACCATGACCGGTCACAAAGTGCTGTCACCCCAGGGACCCCATGTCCGTGTCACACAAGGTGATGTACCACAGGGGACCCAATGTCCGGTCACACAAGTGTTTGCTTGTCACCCCAGGGACCCCAGGTACTGGGCACCACAAGGTGCGGTCCCCCAGGGACCCCATGTCCGGTCACACAAGGTGCTGTCACCCCAGGGACCCCATGTCCGGTCACACAAGGTGCTGTCACCCCAGGGAACCCCAGTCCGGTCATACAAGGTGATGTCACCCCAGGGACCCAATTGTCCGGTCACACAAGGTGCTGTCACCCCAGGGACCCCATGTCCGGTCACACAAGGTGCTTCACCCAGGGACCCCAGTCGGTTGTTCACACAAGGTGCGTAACCAGGGACACCCCTGGTCCGGTGGTCACACAAGGTGCTGTCACCCCAGGGACCCCATGTCCGGTCACACAAGGTGATGTCACCCCAGGGACCCCATGTCCGGTCACACAAGGTGCTGTCACCCCAGGGACACCATGTCCGGTCACACAAGGTGCTTGTCACCAAGGGACCCAATGTCCGGTCAAACAAGGTGCTGTCACCCCAGGGACCCCATGTCCGGTCACACAACGTGCTGTCAACCCAGGGACCCCATTCGTTCACCAAGGTCTGTACCCCAGGGACCCCATGTCCGGTGGTCACACAAGTGCTGTAACCCAGGGGAACCCCATGTCCGGGTCACACAAGGTGCTGTCACCACAGGGACCCATGTCGGTCACACCAAGTGCTGTCACAAAAGGGACCCATCCACATGTCGGTCACACAAGGTGCTGTCACCCCAGGACCCATGTCCGGTTTCACACAAGGTTGCGGTCACACAGGGACCCCAGGTCAGGTCACACAAGGGTGCTGTAACCCCGGACCCATGTCCGGTTTCACACCAAGGTGCTGTCACTCCCAGCGGACCCCATGTCCGGTACACAAAGGTGCTGTACCCGGGGGGCACCCCAGTCGGTTCACACAAGTCTGTCACCCCAGGGACCCCATGTCCGGTCACACAAGGTGATGTCACCCCAGGGACCCCATGTCCGGTGGTCACACAAGGTGCTGTCAACCCAGGGACCCCATGTCCGGTCACACAAGGTGCTGTCACCCCAGGGACCCCATGTCCGGTCACACAAGGTGCGTCACACCAGGGACCCCCATCATGTCCGGCGGTCCCCACAAGGTGCTGTCACCCCAGGGACCATGTCCGGTCAAACAAGGGGCTTTCACCACAGGACCCCATGTCCGGTCCACCACAACGGTGTTGTCACCCCAGGGAACCCCAATGTCCGGTAAAACAACGGTGATGTCACCCCAGGACCCATGCCCGGTCACACAAGGTGCTGTCAACCCAGGGACCCCATGCCCCGGGTGGTTCAAACAAGGTGCTGTCACCACAGGGACCACATGTCCGGTCACACAAGGTGCTGTCACCCCAGGGACCCCATGTCCGGTCACACAAGGTGCTTGTAACCCCAGTGACCCCATGTCCGGTCACACAAGGTGCTGTCACCCAAGGGACCCCATGCCCGGTCACACAAGGTGCTGTCACCCCAGGGACCCATGTCCGGTCACACAAGGTGCTGTCACCCCAGGGACCCCATGTCCGGTGGTCACACAAGGTGATGTTACCCCACAGGCCCCATGTCCGGTACACAATGGTGCGTCACCCTAGGGACCCCCTGTCCGGTCCACAAAAAGGTGCTGTCACCCCAGGGACCCATGTCCGCACACCAAAGGTGCTTCAACGCAGGGACCCCATGTACGGTTCACAAAAGGTGCTGTGTTCACCCCAGGGACCACATGTCCGGTCACACAAGGTGCTGTCACCCCAGTGACCCCATGTCCGGTCGACACGAGGTGCTGGTCACCCCAAGGGACCCCTGCCCGGTAACACAAGGTGCTGCCCCCCAGGGGACCCATGTCAGGTCACACAGCGGTGCTGTCACCACAGGGACCCATGTCCGGTGGTCACACAAGGTGATGTTATCCACAGGACCAATGTCAGGTCACAAAAGGTTGCCTGGTCACCCTATGGACCATGTCGGTCACAAAAGGTGCTGTCAACACCAGGGAACCATGTCCGCCACACAAGGTGCTGTAAATCAGGGACACCATGTCCGGTCAAACAAGGTGCTGTCACCCCAGGGACCCCAGTCGAGTACACAAGGTGATGTCACCCCAGGGGGACACCATGTCCGGTCACACAAGTGATGTCACACCAGGGGACCATGTCGGTGGTTCACACAAGGTGCTCTGTCACCCAGGGACACCATGTCCGGCCAAACAAGTGCTGGCAAAAAAGGGACCCAATGTCACGGTGGTCATCAAGGTGTATGGCCACCAGGGACCCCCATGTCCGGCAATCACAAGGTGCGGCACCCCAGGGACACCATGTCGGCCCAAACGGTGTATGTACCCCAGGGACCCCATGTCCGGCCACACAAGGTGCGGTCACCCAGGGCCCCTACTGTCCGGGCTAACAAGGTGATGTGTTCACCCCAGGGACCCATGTCCGTTGGTCACCCAAAGTGC
>JAACNH010000380.1:86166-117540 GCA_019447015.1 Hymenochirus boettgeri
GGTACGTGCCTGTGTTACATGTGTGTGGTACGTGCCGTGTTACATTGTGTGGTACTGTACCGTGTGGTACATTGTGTGGGTCCCTGTGTACATTGTGTGGGTAATCCCTGTGTTACATTGTGTGTACGTGCCTGTGTTTTACATTGTGTGGTACGTGCCTGTGTTACTTGTGTGTACGTGCTGTGTCGTACATTGTTGGTACGTGCCTGTGTTACATTGTGTGGATACGTCCCTGTGGTATAATTGTGTGGTACGTGCCTGGTTAGAATTGTGTGGTACGTCCCCTGTGTTACATTGTGTGTAGTCCTGTGGTACATTTGTGGTAAGTGCTGTGTACATTGTGTGGTCCGTCACGTGTTACTTGTGTGGTATAAATCCCGTGTTTACATTGTGTGTGTACCCTGTGTTACATTGTGTGCGTTACGTGCTGTGTACATGTGTGTGTCAGTTGCCTGTGTTACATTGTGTGGGACGCCTGTGTACATTGTGTCAGGTCCCTTGATCATTGTGTGGTCAATCTGTGTTACATGTGTGTGGTAAATCCCGTGTTACATTGTGTGGTACGTCCTGTGTTACATTGTGTGGGGTACGTGCCTGGCGTACATTGTGGGTAACGTCCCTGTGTTGACATTGAGTGCCTGTGTACATTGTTGCCCCCTGTGTTACACATCGTTGTTGGTACGTGCCTGTGGTACATTGTTGTGGTACTCCTGCTGTGTTACAATGTGTGGTACGTCCTGTGTTACAGTGTGGTACGTGCTGTGTTACATTGTGGTTACGTGCCTGTGTTACATTTGTGTGGTACGTGCCTGTGTTACATGTGTGGTACGTCCGGAGTTAACATTGTGTGGTACGTCGCCTGTGTAACATTGTGGGTACGGCCTTGTGTACATTGGTGGTGGTACGTGCCTGTGTTACATGTGTGCTGAGTTACGTCACGGTGTACATTGTGTGGTACGTCCTGTGTTACATTGTTGTGGTACGTCCCTGTGTTACATTGTGTGGTACGTCCCTGTGTTACATTGTGGTACGTCCCTGTGTTACATTGTGTGGTACGTGCCTGTGTTACATGTTGTGGTACGTCCCTGTGTTACATGTGTGGTACGTCCGTGTTACATTGTGTGGTTACGTCCCTGTGTTACATTGTGTGGTACGTCCTGTGTTTACATTGTGGGTACGTCCCGTGTACATTGTGTGGTACGTCCGTGTTACATTGTGTGGTACGTCCCGTGTTGTTTACATTGTGTGGGACGTCCTGTGTTACATTTGTGTGGTAACGTCCATGTGGTTACATTGTGTGGTACGTCCCTTGTGGTACATTGTGTGTTACTGTGCCGGTGTGTTTACTTGTGCTGGTACGTCCCTGTGTTCCTTGTGTGGTACAGTCGCCTGTGTTACATTGTGGGTACGTCCTGGTTACATTGTTGTGGTACGTCACTGTGTTACATTGTGGTACGCCGTGTGTAAGTGTGTGGACGTCCCTGTGTTACATTGTGTGGTACGTCCCTGTGTACATTGTGTGTGTACTGTGCCTGTGTTACATTGTGTGTGTGGTACGTCCTGTGTGTACATTGTGTGGTACGTACCTTGTGTTACATTGTGTGTACTGCCTGTGTACATTGTGTGGTACGTCACTGTGTACTGTGTGGTAGTCCCTGTGTTACATGTGCGGTACGTCCTGTGTTACATGGTGGGTAAATCCCGGTGTTACATTGTGTGTGGTACGCGTGTTACAATTGTGTGGTTAATGCCTGTGTTACATTGTTGTGGTACGTCCCTGTGTGACATTGTGTGGTACGTCCCTGTGTACATTGTTGCGGTACGTGCCTGTGTTACATTGTTGTGGTACGTCCCTGTGTTACAGTGTGCGTGGTACGTCCCTGTGTACATTGTGCGGTACAGCGATGTGCCTGTGTTTACTTAGTGTGTTGTGTACGTCCCTGTGTTTACATTGTGCGGTACGTGCCTTGTTACATGTGGTGGTACGTCCCTTTTTGTGTGTGTTGTACAGTTGTGCGGTACGACTGGTTAATTGGTGGTAGTCCCTGTGTTCATTGTGTGGTAGTCCTTGTTACTTTGTGTACATGGCATTGTGTGGTACGTCCCTGTGTTACATTGTGTGGTGTATCCCTGTTACATTGTGGGTAGCCTGGTTACATGTGACGGTACGTGCCTGTGTTTTACTGTGGGTACGTCCCTGTGTTACATTGTGTGGTTACTTCAGCTGTGTTACATTGTGGGTAGTCCCGCTGTTACAATTGTGTGGTACGTCCCTGTGTTAATTGTGTTGTACGTGCTGTGACATTGTGCGGTAGTGCCGTTGTTACATTGTGCGGTACGTGCCTGTGTTACATTGTGTGGTACGTGCCCTGTGTTACATTGTGTGGTACGTCCCTGTGTTACATTGTGTGTGTACTGCCTGTGTGAATGTGAGGTACGCCTGTTACATTGTGTGTATTGCCTGGGTTACATGGGTGGTTACGTGGCCTGTGTTACATTGTGTGGTACGCCCTGTGTTACATTGTGCGGTAGGTACGTGCCTGTGTTACATTGTGTGTTACTTGCCTGTGTTACATTGTGTGGTACGTCCCTGTGTTACATTGTGGGAAGTGTTCCTTGTGTTGTACGTGCTGTGTTACATTGTGTGTTACTTGCCTGTGTTACATTGTGTGGTACTGCCTGTGTTACATTGTGTGGTACGTCCCTGTGTTACATTGTGCGGTACGTGCCTGTGTTACATGTGTGCGGTACGTCCCTGTGTTACATTTGTGGTTACTTGCCTGTGTTACATTGTGCGGTACGTGCCTGTGTTACATTGTGTGTAGTCCCTGGTTACTTGTGTGGTACGTCCCTGTGTTACATTGTGTACTTGCGTACGTGCCTGTGTACATTGTGCGGTACGTCCCTGTGTTACATGTCTGTGTCACGTCCCTGTGTACATTGTGTCGTACGTCCCTGTGTTAAATTGTGTGGTACGTCCGGGTTACATTGGCGTTACGTCCTGTGTTTAACTTGTGGTAGCCCTGTGTCATGTGGGTTAGTGCCTGTGTTACATTGTGTGTCTCTGCCTGTGTTACATTGTGTGGTAGTCACGGTTACCTTGGTGTAGTGCTGGTGTTACATGTGTGGTACGTGCCGTGTAAATGGTGTTGGTACGTCCGTGTTAACAATTGTGTGGGTACGTGCCTGTGTTGTACATTGTGTGGTACGTCCCTGTGTTACATGTGTGTTACTTTGTGTTTTTACTTGTGGTTACGTCGGTTTAATTGTGTGTGGTACGTATCCTGTGTTACATTGGTGTGCTTACTTTGCCTGTGTTACATTGTGCGGTACGTTGGCCTTCTTACATGGTGTGTGGTTACGTCCCTGTGTTACAGGGTTGTGTACTTGCCTGTGTTACATTGTGCGGTACGTGCCTGTGTTACATTGTGTGGTACGTCCCTGGTGACATTGTGTGGAGTTACCTGGTTACATTGTGTGGTACGTGTGCCTGTGTGTGTTACATTGTGTGGTCACCCCGTGTTCATGGGGTACGGTCCTGTGTACATGTGTGTACTTGCCTGTGTTACATTGTGTGTACGTCCCTGTGTTTACAGTGTGTGGTTTACGTCCCTGGTTACTTGTGGTGTTACTTGCCTGTGTACATTGTGTGGGTACGTTGCCGTGTTTACATTGTGGTTTGTGGTTACATGTGGGTACCCTGGGTTTACATTGTGTGGTACGTACCATGTGTACATTGTGCGGTACGTCCCTGTGTTACATTGTGTGGTACGTCCCTGTGTTACATTGTGTGGTACGTGCCTGTTACATTGTGTGGTACGTCCCTGTGTTACATTGTGTGGTACGTCCTGTGTTACATTGTGGTACGTGCCTGTGTTACATGTGTCGGTACGTGCCTGTGTTACATTGTGTGGTACGTGCCCCGTGGGACCATGTGTGTGTGTACGTCTGTGTTACATTGTGTGGTACGTGCCTGTGTTACATTGTGTGGTACGTGCTGTGTTACATTGTGTGGTACGTGCCCTGTGTACTTTCTGGGGTTACGTCCCTGGTTACATTGTGTGGTACGTGCCTGTGTTAAATTGGGTGGTACGTTTGTGTTACATTGTGTGGTACGTGCCTGTTACTTGGTGGTACGTCCCTGTGGAACATTGTGTGGTACGTGCCTTTGACATGTGTGGTAACGTCACCTTGTTACATTGTTGTTACTGCTGTGTTACATTGTGTGGTACGTCCCTGTGTTACATTGTGTGGTACGTGCCTGTGTTACATGTGGTTATCGTGCGTGTTACATTGTGCGGTACGTGCCCTCGTGTTTTGACATTGTGTGGTGAAGGTCCCTGTGTTACATTTGTGTGGAGTACACGGTAGCCTGTGTACATGGTGTTGGTACGTCCCTGTGTTACATTGTGTGGACGTCTTCTGTGTTAATGTGTGGTACGCCCTGTGTTACATTGTGTGTTACGTCCTGTGTTTACAATTGTGTGGTACGTGCCCTGTGTGTACATTGTGCGGTACGTCCCTGGTTTATATTGTGTGTGACTGCCTGTGTATTATCTTTATTAGTGCGGACCCATATCTGAATGATATATTTATGTAATATAATATAATAAATTATCTTTATTAGTGCGGACCCATATCTGAATTATATATTTATGTAATATAATATAATAAATAATCTTTATTAGTACGGACCCATATCTGAATGATATATTTATGTAATATAATATAATAAATTATCTTTATTAGTACGGACCCATGTCTGAATTATATATTTATGTAATATATTATAATAAATTATCTTTATTAGTGCGGACCCATATCTGAAGAATATTTATGTAATATAAAATAATAAATTACTTATTAGTGCGGACCCATATCTGAATGAATATCTTTATTAATATAAAATATATAATTATCTTTATAGTCGGACCCATATCTGAATGATATATTTATGTAAGATAATAATTATATTTTATTAGTGGCGACCCTATCTGAATGATATAATATTTATTACTAATAAATATAAAGAACTTATCTTTATTAGTACGTACCCCATATCTAATTATATATTTATGTAATAATATTATAATAAATTATCTTTAATTCCAGGGGACCCATATCTGAATGATATATTTATGTAATAATAATATAATAAATTATCTTTATAAGTGCCGGACCATATCTGAATGAATATTTATTGTATATAATATAATAAATATCTTTATTAGTGGCGGACGCCATATCTTGAATGATATCTTTATGTACTATAATTTTTTAAAAATAAATTATCTTTATTAGTGCGGACCCATAGCTGAATGATATTTTGTGATAACCATAAAATATAATTAAATTCTCTTTATAGTACGGCCCCATATCTGAATTCAACATATTTCTGTAATAGAGTATAATAATTATCTTTCATTTATTCACGGACCCTATCTGAATGATATCTTATTTTGTAATTACTATAATAAATTATCTTATTATGTCGGCCCCATATCTGACTGATATATTATGTGATATAATATAATAATTACTTTATTAGTCGGACCCATATCTGAATGAAAAAATATTTATGTAATCATAATATAATAAATTATCTTTTAGTCGGACCCTATGCTGAAAATTGATACTATTTAATGGATATAATAGAATAACTTTATTCTTTATTGTTCGGACCCAATTGATAAATAATAACTTATTATACACTATTGAATATATATTTATGTAAATATATATAAAATTATCTTATTAGTGCGGGACACCATATCTAGATGTGATATTTATGTAAATAAATAATAAATTATCTTTTATTAGGCGGGACCTATCTGAATGATATATTTATGGGTTATATTAATATAATTATCTTTATTGTGCGGACCCATATCTGAATGAATAAGATATAATTTAATTTTGTATGACTATGATGATCAAATAAATTATTATAATAATAACTTTATTGTACGGTCCCATAGCTGAATGATATGATTTTATCTACTATATAAATTATCTTTATTAGTGCGGACCCTATCTTGATGATATATTTATGTAATATAATATAATAACAATTACTTTATTATGTACGGACCCATACTGACTGTATATTTCTGTAATATAATATAATAATTATCTTTATTATGACGGACCCATCTTGAATGATTATATTATTTAAGATCTATATAATTATCTTATTAGTACGGACCCCATATCTGAATGACTATTTATATAATATAGATAAGAAATTATCTTTATTAGTGGCGGACCCATATCTGAATGATCATATTTTATGTACAGGTCTATAATTTATCTTATTAGTAGCGACCCATATCTGAATGATATATTTATGTATATAATATAAAATAATTATCTTATTAGTGAACGGACCCATATCTATGATATCTTTATGGATATAATATAATAATTTCTTTATAATGAGTGCGGGACCCATATCTGAATGATATATGTTTATGCAATGATTTATATAATAACTTATCTTATTAGTAGGCGGACCATATCGAATGATATTATTTATGTAATATCATATATAAATTAGCTTTATTGAGTGCGGCCACAATCTGATGATCTCTTTATGTAGATAGTAATATAATAATATCTTATTAGTCACACGACCCATATCCTAGATGATATTTTTATGTCATATCAATAAAAATTATCTTATTATTGTACGGACCCCATATCTGGAATTATATTTTATGTAATCATAATATAATAACAATTATCTTTATTAGTAGCGGACCCATATCTGAATGATATATTTATGGTCATTAATATAATAAATTCATTAATTAGTGGCGACCCATATCTGAGATTAAAGTAATATCTGATATAGTTATAGTGGATGGAATGATATTATGAATTATATCATAATTATTAGTGCGGACCCCATATCTGTAATGATATTTTTAATGTAATATATATAATAAATTATCTTTATTAGTACGGACCGCATATGAATGATTATTATGTAATAATATTAATAAATTAAATCTTTATTAGTAGCGGACCACTATCTGAATGAATATTTATGTAATAATATAATACAAATTTTCTTATGATAAACGGAGACCCCTATCTGAATGATATATTTGATTAATATAATATATCATATAGCTTTATGATTTGTATAAATTAACTTTATTAGTATCGGACCCTAGATCTTGAATGTATATTTTATGTATCAATAATATAATAAATTATCTTTATTATGTGCGGACCCATATCTGAATGTATCTTAATTTTGATATATAATAAATTATCTTTATTAGTCGACCCATTCCTGCAAATGATATATTTATGTTACTTACATATAATAAATTATCTTTATATTAGTAACGACCCTATCTGATGATATCATTTATGTTATATAAATATTATCTTTATTAGTTGACGGACCCATATCTGAATGTATATTTAATGTATATAATATAATAAAGTATCTTTATTATGTACGACCCTAGGCTGAATGATATATTTATGTATATATAATATATTCTTTTATTAGTGGCGGACCCAATATGCATGAATGTAATTTTATGTAATATATATAAAAATATATCTTCATTATTAGCGGACCATATCTGAAGTGAATATATTTATTACATATAATATAATAACTTATCTTTATTAGTAAGGGCCCATATCTAGATGAATTATTTATGTTAATATAATATCATAATATTACTTTATTATTACGAGACCCATACTGAATGATATATTATTAAATAATATAATTATCTTTATTAGTGCGGACCCATATCTGCAATGATAATTATGGTAATTAGATATATAAACTTATCTTTATTGATGACGGCCCATATCTGAATGATATGATTTATGTAATATAACTCTAATAAATTTATCTTTAATTAAGTACTGACCCATATCTGATGATATATTTATGTAAATATAATATAATAAATTATCTTTATTAGTACGGACCCTATCTGAATGTATATTATGTTTGTCATAATAATATATCTTTTTAGTGCGGGCCCCATATCTGAAATGAATAATTTACTGGTAATATAATAATAAATTACTTTTATTAGTACGGACCCATATCTGAATGATATATTTTATGTAATATACTAGATAAATTAATCTTTATTAGTGCGGACCCATATCTGAATATATATTTATGTTAATATAATAAAAAAAAATAATAAATTTCTTTATTCTACGGACTCCATATCTGAATGATATATTATTTATATATAATACTAAATTACCTTATTAGTAGCGGACCCATATCTGAATGATAATTTTTGTATATATATAATAAATATCTTTATATGAGTGCGGACCCATATCTGATGATATATTTATGTAATATAATATAATAAATTATCTTTATAATTAGTGAGCGGACCATATCTGAATTATATAATTTATGTAATAATATACCTTCTTCTTATAGTAGTCTTATTAGCTAGCGGACCCATATCTGAATGATATATTTATGTAATATATTAATAAATTATCTTTAGTAGTACGGACCCAATCTGAATGATTATTTTAATAAATAATATACATAAATATCGTTATTAGTGCACGGCCCCTATCTGAATGAATATTTTGTAATATAATATATAACTTATCTTTTTAGTACGGACCCATATCTGAATGATATAGTTATGTATAATAATATACTAAATTATCTTTATTACTGCGACGACCCATATCTGAATTATATTATGTATATCATATAATAAACTTATCTTTTTAGTACGGACCCAATTCTGAATGAATATATTTATGTATATAATTAATCAATTAATCTTTAATTAGTCGCGGACCCATATCTGATGAATATTTTTATGTATATAATATAATATAATCTTACTTAGTGCGACCCCATATCTAATATATATTTATGTAATATAATATAAGTCATTATCTTTTATTATAACGGACCCAATATCTGATGATATATTTATGGTTATAATATAATATAATAATATCTTTATTAGTGACGGACCCATTCTTAAAATGATATATTTATGTTAGATAATATAATAATTATCTTTATTTACGTCGGACCCATATCTGTAATGCTATATTTTGTATATATATAATAAATTATCTTTATTAGTACTGACCAATCTGAATGGATATATTTGATGTATATAATATATAATTATCTTTATTTAGTACGGACCCATATCCTGAATGATTATTTATGTAATTAATAATATCTTTTATTAGTGCGGACCCTATCTTATCTGAATGATATATTTATGTCTAGAATAAATAAATTATCCTTTATTAGTGCGGACCCATATCTGATGATATATTTAATGTTAATATAAATATAATACTTATCTTTATTAGTACGGACCCATATCGGAATGATATATTTATGTATATAATATAATAAAATTATCTTTATTAGTACGGCCCAATCTGAATGATATATTTATTTTATATAATATAATAAATTATTCTTTATTCGTGCGGACCCTATCTGAATGATATATTTATGTAATATAAATAATAAATTATCTTTATAGTACTGACCCATATCTGAAAAAAAAAATATATATTTTATGTATATAATATTAAATTACTTTATTAGTGCGTACCCATAATCTGATGCTATATTCTGTTTATATCATATAATAAATTATCTTTAGGTTGGTACGGACCCAGATCCTGAATGATATATTTATGTAATATAATAGAATAAATTATCTTTATGTGCGGACCCATATCTGAAAGATTTATTTTAGGTAATATAATATAATAAATTATCTGTATTAGTGCGGACCCAAATCTGAATGATCTATTTTATTAAAGATATAATACATTATCTTTATTATGCGGACCCCGATCTGAATGATATATTTATGTAATATCATATAATAATTCTCTTTATAGTGCGGACCCAATCTGAATGGATAATTTTATTAATATAATTAATAAATTATCTTTATTATTAAGGACCCCTATCTGAAGATATATTTCTGTAATAATAATATAATAAATTATCTTTTATAGTGCGGACCCTATCTGAAATGATAATTTATTATATAATATAATAAATATCTTATTAGTGCCGACCATATCTGAATGATATCTTTATGTAATATATATAATAAAATTATCTTTATTAGGTACGGGACCCATATCTGAATGATATTTTTATGTAATATAATATAATAAATATCTTTAATTAGTACGGACCCTACTGAAGATATATTGTATGTAATATAATATAATAAATTATATTTATAGGCGGACCATATCTGAAATGAATTATTTTATTATATTAATTAATAAATTATCTTTATTAGTGCGGACCCATATCTGAATTATATATTTATGTAATATAATATAAAATAATTATCTTTATTAGTACGTACCCATCATCGAATTATATATTTCTGTAATATAATATAATAAATAATCTTTATTAGTGCGACCCCTATCGGACATGATATATTTATGTAATATAAGAATAATAAATTATCTTTTAGTACGGACCCATATCTGAATTATTATTTATGTAATAATTATAATAAATTATCTTTATTAGGGGACCCATATCTGAATGATATATTTATGTAATAATAATATCAATAAATGATCTTTTATAAGGCGGACCCATATCTGAAGGCTATATTTAAATGTAATATAATATAATAATTATCTTTATTAAGTTGCGGACCCATATCTAATGATATATTTATGTTTTATACTATATAAATTATATCTTCTCGTAGTACGACCATATCTAAATATATAATTTATATGTAATATAATATTAATAATTATTTTATTTATGCGGACGCCATATCTGAATGAGATATTTATGTTAATTATATAATAAATTTTTTTATCTTTATTATTGGGACCCTATCTGAATGCTATAATTTATGTAATATAATATAATAAATTAATCTTTTATTAGACGGACCCAAATATCCTGAATGATATATTTCTGTATATAATATAATAAATTATCTTTATTTGGCGAACCCATATCTGAATGATATATTTATGTTATATAATATAATAAATTATCTTTATTGTACTGACCCATATCTAAATGAGATATTTATGTAACATATATAATAAATTATCTTTATTAGACGGACCCATATCTGAATGATATTTATGTAATTAATATAATAATTATCTTTATTATTACGGACCCTATCTGAATGATATCATTTATGTAAGATAATATATAAATTCTCTTTATTAGTGCGGACCCTTCTAAATGATATATTTATGTAATATAATATAATAAATTGTCTTTATTAGTACGGACCCATATCTGAAATGATATATTTATGTTATATAATATAATAATTATCTTTATTGTGCGGGACCCATATCTGAAGATATATTTATGTTAACTAATAATAATTATCTTTTAATTTAGTACGGACCCATATCTGAATGATATAATTTTATGTTATATAATTAATAAATTATCTTTATAGTGCGGCCCATATCTGAATGTAATATTTTTATGTAATATAATATAATACAATTATCTTTATTAGTGCGGACCCATATCGAATGTATATTTATGTAATAGAATATAATAATTATCTTTATTAGTAACGGACCCATATCTTAATGATATATTTATTATATAATCTAATAAATTATCTGTATTAGTGGCGGACCCCATAACTGAAGTGATATATTTATGTAATATAATTATAATAAATTATTTTTATTAGTACGGGACCCATCTCTGAATGATATATTTATGTAAATAATATAAAATAAATTATCCTTTTTAGTGCGGACCATATCTGAATGATTATTTATGTAATAAAATATAATAAATATCTTTATTAGTGGCGGACCCATCATCTGAAATGATTATATTTTAATGTAATATAATATAATTTCTTTAGTAAACGGACCCTAGCTGCATGATATATTTAAATGTAATATAATATAATAAATTATCTTTATTTAGTGCGGACCCCTATCGTGAATGATATATTTTATTTAATATAATATAATAACTTACTTTTATTAGTACGGGACCCAGATCTGATGATATATGTATGTAATATATTAATTTATCTTTTTAGTTCGGACTCCTATCTGAATGATATATTTATGTTATAGAATATAATAAATTTCTTTAAAAAAATTTTTTATTACGGACCCATATCTTAATGATATATTATTTTATATACTATAATAAATTATCTTTATTAGTACGGAGGAAAAAAACCCAATCTGAATTATATATTTATGTATATAATATCATAAATTATCTTTATTAGTACGACCCCATATCTGAATGAATATATTTAGGTAATATATATAAATAACTTATCTTTATTAGTGCGGCCCCATATCTGAATGATATATTTATGTTATATAATATAATAAATTATCTTATTAGTACGGACCCATATCTGAATGATATATTTATGTTTATATAATATCATAGATTATCTTTATTAGTACCGGACCCATATCTGAATGAATATTTATGTAATATATATATAATTAGCTGTATTAGTGCGTGAACCCATATGAATGATATATTTATGTAAATATACTATAATAAATTTCTTATTAGTGCGACCCTATCTGAATGTATATTTTGTTTATATAATATAATCAATTATCTTATTAGGCGGACCCATATCTGAATTATTATTTATGTACTATATATAATAAATTATCTTTTTATTAGTGCGGACCCTATCTGAAATGAAATATATTTATGTAATCTAATATAATAAATTATCTTTATAGTTGCGGACCCATATCTTGAAATGATTTTTATGTGATATATATAATAAATTATCTTTTTGTGGCGGACCCATATCTGAATGATTATTTATGTAATATAAGAATAATAATTAATCTTTATTATGCGGACCCATATTGAATGCTTATTATGTATATAATATAATAAATTATCTTTATTAGTGGCCGGACCCCATATCTGAAATGATCTATAATGTAATATAATAAAATAATTATCTTTATTAGAACGGACCCATAATCTGAATCTTAATGATATATTATGTATATAATATAATAAATTATTTTATTAGACGGACCCATATCTGAATGATATATTATGTAATATAAATGAAATTTATCTTTATTTATTGCGGACCCTTCTGAATGATTATTTATGTCATCTCATATAATAAATTATCTTTTAGTAGTACGGACCCATATCTGAAAATGATGTATATTTAGTTAAATATAATATAATAAATGATCTTTTTTAGTACGGACCCATATCTGATGATATATTTATGTAATATAAATATAAATTATCTTTATAGTGCGGCGGACCCATATCTGAATGATATATTTTGTATATAATATAATAAATTTATCTTTATTAGTGCGGACCCATATCTGAATTATTATTTATGTATATAATATAATAAATAATCTTTATTAGTACGGACCCATCTCTGAATGATTATTATGTAATATAATAAATAAATTATCTTTATTAGTACGGACCCATATCTGAATGATATATTTATGTTATATAATATAATAAATTATCTTTATTAGGGGACCTATATTTAGCCACTTCCATACCTGGCTCGTGTTTTATAACATTATCAGGCAGAGGGGCCACAAAATTGCTGGATGTAGTAAAAACAACATGTGCTGTTGTCCCCTGATTCTTATAATTAAATGGGGACCCAGGATGCTTTCTAAAGCATGTTCTTTTTACAAATTAATCCCAGGACCATCAACAGAGCCAGATGTGCTGGGGTCGAACACAGGAGAGCTTCATCCATCACAGGCTTCATCTGGACTGATCTCGGACTTAACATCATTCTAGCATGAGACTGAAAGGGGCCCAGAGACTTTCCTACCGGAGGAGGAGGCAGGAAGCTGGGTAAGAGACTGTGTATTATAATTGTGCTACCTCTTATACTTTCATTACGATCCAATAACCAGTTCTCTATCCATGTACAAATGTTTTATTCTAGGACAACAGTCCTCAGTTTATACATTAGTCGCCTATGTGGCACAGTATCAAAGGCTTTACCAAAATCCAAATATACCACATCCACAGCTGTGCCTGAATCTAACTTCTTACTCACTTCTTCATAAAAACCAAATATATCACATCCACCGCTGTACCTGAATCTAACTTCTTACTCACTTCATGTTTGTCATAAATTTATGGAGTGATAAGTATTTATAAGTAAGCATGTGTTATGTAAATGCTAAGTTGTAGTAATTATGTAGTTAGTAGTATATGATGTGTGAATATTTAGTCTCAGTGTATACAATTTTATAGGTTCGGTGGGAAAAGATACTTGTTACTGTTTGCGTGCGTTATGCATATATAGTTAATAATAAGGTGATGAACGTGATTTTCTATGTCTATTTCTCACTATAAAAGGTCGGAAAAAGGGGGGGAAAAAAATGGGGTATAACGCCATCTCTGTAGTTAACTTTTGGTCTAACTTTAATAATCAAAAAAATGTTTGGCTCGCCGTCTCGGAGAAAGATGGTATGTTATTTGTCTTGTTTCTAACTTTCTCGTTATCGAGTCGGGCTCACTGTTTTCTTATGGGCGTCTCGGGGTTATACAATCCGGCTCGTAATCGTTAACGGCATATCATGGGTGTTATTTGTCTAGTTGCTACCCTCTAAAGCGTCGAGAAATTTTATCGCATCAGGTGCCTGAATGAATGTGCTTATGTCTCGTTATGCGCCTGTTGCTGGTGCTTCATAGCTCTCACTGTTTTCTTTTTGGCGTCGTTTCTAATGGCAAGTCTCTCAAGTTCGGGGTAGGCGTCTCGAGGGTCTCACTGGTGTGGGGATGAAAATAATCTTATAGTCTCGGTTCTGCCTCGAGTAGTAAAGGGGTTCTCGCAATAAGTCCTGTAATAAGAATTATCGTTTAGTCTAGTTAACGGGAACTTTGTTATAGGTTGTAGGGCTAACTAATGGTTACGGTTCGTACAATTTTCTCTGTTATGGAGGATAAGCTGACTAGTGGGGGGAAGTAATCGCTATCGCTTTTTAAATCGTTGTGGTCTAAAGTGGTCACCTCATTGCTGCCGGGATTCATTGGATCTCAAGGGCATGAATTGATTGTATCGTTGTCTGGTTTAAGAAAAAATAGGTTATGGGGAAAAGATTAAAAATGGAGGAGTACTCACTAGTGATTAAAATCTTATGTGGCTAAACGTTTGGTCTACTGAGGTTATAGTTTTTTCTCTATATACTGGGGGTGTTAGTTTGAAATCGGAGTGTAAATATTATAGGTATCACTAGTATATAATGTTTAATTATATAGTGCTAGGTTCTAGTATTATCGTTAAGTCTGCTATGCGGGGGGGGGATCATTTTCGTGGGGTCGCTAGTTATAACTATAAAAGTATAAAAAGTTCTACGATATAAAAGAGTGTGGAGTGTCTAAAATTGTCTACGTATTATCAAATAATTCTAGCGGTAAAATAAATCGTACATTACAATGATATTATTTGTCAGTTTATCGTGTTATGAGTAAATATAGATAGAAATGTGTAGTATTTGTCTAGGTATAAATAAAGTATAGTTATAATAAATGTGTTATGTTGTGGAAAAAAGAAAGAAAAGACATAGTTCGTAAAAATCGTATAGTTCTCGATATAAATAGGATGTTAGGGGGGATTGTGTACTAGGTTGATAATCTTTCTCGTTGAATAGCTAACATGTGTAGAAAACTTAAGGGTCTAGTTTAAACATAGTCGGGTATAATCGTTTTATAAATAAAGCTATAAAAATAAATGAAATTATTGGTTGCTACAGGTTGAGTACAAGAATCATTCTCGTGGTAAATCGAATCAATCTAAGGGTGTGTTTTCTTATTCTAGGGTTACAATCTTATGTGGGCTCGGTTTAGATATAATGTTGTAATGGGGGGAAAAAAGGAGTTTGGAAATCTAAGTTATCAGGTGAGTCTAGTTATAAAAAGACAAAAATATCAATGTGTTTTTTGTCTAGTTATAAAGTAAAATTATCAGTAAGATATAGATGGATAAAAAGGGGGAAATGTTAGAGGTATTTTGTCCTAGTTCAGGTAGTAGTTATAGTACTTGGACTATCGCCTGGGTAAATATGAAAATTTTGGGTCTAGATTATGAGGGTATAGTATAAAAAAAAATGTATAAGTGAGATGGGTAGGCGGTGGGTGTTAGTTTGTTCTAGTATATATGTATTAGTTATAGAAGTATAAATGAGTTTGTAATGTTGGTCTAGTGTCTTTTATTAAGTAGAAGGGATATAATGTGTTACTGGTGTGTCTAGTGTATAGTATAATATAGTTATAGGATAAATACAAATGTGAGTGTCGTATTAGGAAAAGTCAGAGTTTCTATATTATAGTTGATATATAGTGATGTGTATTTATTTGTCTAACGTTGTCATAATATAATATTTAGGAAGTAATTAGGTTGATTTTGTCTAGTTATAATAAAAATATAGTAGTGTTATAGCTTATAGGTATGTTTATTTGTCTAATTATAGATAATATATAGGTATATAGATATGGAAGATAAAAGGGTGAGTGTGTATTTGTCTAGTTATAATATTGGCATAGGTGTGTGTACAAAGGGACTCTAATGTGTTAGTATTATGTCGGATAGTTATACTATTATAGTTATAGGAATATAATGTTTATTGTCTAGGTTATCATATTAAATAGGGATTAGAAATAAAATTAAATTGGGGTGGGGATTTTTCTATGTTATAATATAATGGAGGTTTCTGAGGTATAAAGTTTTTGGGTTTGTCGTAGTTCTCGATAATCGGTTTAAGGTAATCTAATGTGTGTGGTATTGTCTAGTATAGTAGGAATTAGTAGTATATATAGATAGGTAAGTGTGTATATTTTGTTTAGTTGGCTGAATATAATAAGTTATAAGGTATATGAATGTGTTATTGTCTAGGGTATTATATACAATTTTATAGAGACTAAAAAGTGTGTTTATTTGTTGGCTAGTATACTAATATGTATGTTATAGCTATAAGAAATGGTGTTAGTTTGATACTAAAGTATCATATTACATAGTAATATCATAGCTCTCAGCTGTGTGTCTTGGTGTCTGCGGAAAGAAATTGCTCCTACAACAGCATTATCTCGAGCTACTGGTAAGTATACTTAAATAGATCATATTCTCATTTAGTCCATCTTAATCATCAGCTCTACCTTGTTCTTTGTCTCTTCATCTATCACTAGTATCTCGCATCTCTATGTGGTTCTTTGTCACCTCGATTTCCTAGTAGAGATATGCTCGCTGCTCTGTGTTCTTTGTTCTCGTTCTAATCGGTTATACGGGTTTCTCGCGTCTCCTGAAAAAGTGTTTGCTTTGTGTCTCAGATTGGGTCGGGGGGTCAATCATTATCGTTCTACGCTCTACACGTAGTTCTTGGTCTCTCTTCTGGCATAGACTCGTTAAACTAGATCGAGGTGTGTTAGCATTGGTTTCCAAGTCTCAGCTCTTCTCGTTCTCGCTCTACTGTGTTCTTGTCTAGTTATAATACTTGCTCGGGCGTATTAGAGAGTAATGGTGTATACATAGATGCAAGGAAAATAGGTTTGTATTTATTTGTATAGTGGTGGTCTATTAGCAAAAAATATAGTTATCGAGATACGTGTGTTTAGGTTTAGTCTAGTTAATAATATTAGTAGTGTAGAGATATAATGTTGTGATTTGTAACGATTAATAATATGTCGTTTCTGACAAAAGTGGTGTCTTGTTGGTCTGAGATTAGTCATATAATGGTTATAGAATCTAAATTGTATTTTTCTAGTTAGAATATAATAGTTATGCGAGATCGTATTTGTATTGTGTCTAGTTAAAAAGGGTGTTATAGTTATAGTTATAATATGATGGTTAGTTTTGTCTAGTTATAATATTCATAGTTATAGATATAATTTGTTTTTTGTCTATTGTATAATATTATAGTAAAATATATATATGAATGGTGTATATTTGAATCTCAGTTATACTATTATAGTTCTAAGATATAATGTGGTTGAATTTTGTTGCTAGTTAGTGAGGAGGTATGTATGTTTGAGGGGAGGGGGGTGATAGATGTTTATTAAGGTATTGGTCCTAGTTATAAAAAGGGTATAATGGATGTTTAGCAGATATAATGTTGATTAAGTTTTGTGCTCAGTTAGAGTATTAATCGTTATAGACATTATAATGGGGAAAAAAGAGAGGGTTTTTGATTTGTCTACGTTTAATAATATAATGTTACAGATCTATGTGTGCTGTATTGTCTTAGATATAGAGTAGTATGATAATTGAATGCCCAATATGTGCGTAACATGTGTGTATTTGTCTAGTGAGAATAGCAATAGAATTAAAACAGAATAATGTGTATATTTTGTCTAGTTATGATATGAGATGACAGTTTAACAGATAGTAAATGTGTTATGTTGTCTAGTTATGATAGTATAGTTTATAGTCTCTCTAATTGTTTACAGTTGTTGTAAACTATTGTTCATAAACATTAGGATAGAAGTTAAATATAATGGTGGTTATTTGTCTCGTTATAATACTGAAAAATACATTTCATAATATATAACCGATGATGAATCTTGCATGAGATTTTATAATAAATTTATAGTTTATAGACTTATCAAGTGTGAAAGTATGATGTTCTATTATACATAATCGTTATAATAATATGTGTGTTTATTTGTCTGCGTGTATATTGTACCTGGGAGTTATAGAATATCGTGTGTTTAAGATATAATTCAAATAAGTTATACATATTAGAGTATAGACTTATCAAACTGAATGGAGTTAGTTTGCAGTTAATCATATTATGTTATAAAGATATAAATAGTGTTCAGGGTTTAGTCTATTAATAAGATGTCGGATGAGTTGCTAGCTAGTAAAAGGCTGTGTTTAACTTTGTCCTAGTTTAGGAATATTATAAAGAAAATTTTAATATGATCAAATAAAATGTGTTGGTATTTGTGTCCTATTTAATACATAGGTTATAATTATAGAGTACATTGTTTTAAATTTGGTCTAGTGATAATATTATCAGGTTATCGGATATAGAATGTGTTTTTGTCTAGTTAATAATATAATAGTTAGGAGATATTAATGAGTTGTATTTGTCTAGTTAATATATATAATGAGAATGAGAGATATAGCAATGGTTATTTGTCTAGTTATTATATTATGAGTTATAGTATAAATGGTGTTATTTGTCTAGTTTATAGGGGTTTATAAGTTATCGGATATAAGGTGTGGGTTATTTGGTGTGTCTAGTTTTTGATGCATATGACAAGGGGAAGTTGATTATAGAACGGGGATAAATAAATAGTGGTTGATTATAAGTCTAGTTATAATTGTGTTTAATATATATGTGTTATTTCTAGGTTGAGTAATAATTTACGTGGGGGTCTAGAGAGAGTAAGTGTGTATGTAACTTTGCTAGAGAAAATGAGTTTGTATCTATAGATCGTTACAAGATCTAAGTGTGTTGATGTGGGTCTGGTTTGTATTATAGTTTTAACATAGATATAGAAGTGTGGTTATTGTGTCTAGTATAATTAATAGTTAGCAATATAGGATTGGTTGTTGTCTAGTTATAGGTAATGATGAAAAAAAACGAGGGTTAATAAAGTGCATCTAATTAATGTTTATGTGTCTGAGTTATAATATATAGTTACAGATCTAAGGTGTTGTCTTATGTTCCATTTATTAATATAAAAATAGTTAAAGCAGATTTTTTTTTGTGGGGTTTTTGTATTGTCATTGTGTGTATCTATATAGGTCCCTTTCCCCTGTGGATAGTTTTATAATAATAGACAGTATATACACGGGTTTTGGTTGAGCCGATGGGAAGCGACAGCCAATTCTAGACCTCTGATAAATCCGAAGAGTTCATTGCCACATGGACATAAGGGGAAATTTTCTTAGGTCTGGATGGACGAGCACGGTGGGAGACTCATTGCCGGGGCCTATGGACATTATATATTGTTTTCATGTTTCTCTGGTTGCTTGGAGGGTGGCCACATCATATGTGCCGTGTAGGGTTCTGTGATCGAAAAAAGATGCCGCGTGTCTCTAACGAAATTTTTACTGATTGCTTATGATGTGGGGGGGATCATGCTAATGTTGGCTTCAGGCAAGTGTTGAGATTACCACCCGGGGCTGTCACTGCGATGAAACAACGTGAAATGGTCCCTTCTGTGGGGTGACATTTTTTTGCCTCTGTTCCTTCCTTAAGGTCATTTGTCGGCTGGTTGGGATTTCGGCCGCAGTTTTCAGTGGGATCTGGGACAAAACGTTCTGGGGACCCAGAAATTCTAAACATTGGGTGGTCAGACAGGACAATACTTGTCTCCTAAACCCAAAACAATATTGCACACGCTGGGGTATAACCACCTGAAGTATCGGGTACCCAAATACTTGCAGGGGGGGAAGGCAAAAAAACACAGGGGGTAAAGGGGTAAGGGGGTGTTAGGAGCCGACCAAAGATGAGGGTATTTACAGGTCACGGGATCAACAAATGCTAGGGTGGGCATGAGCCAAGGTTAAAGGCGAGATTTCGGTAATCGATTAGTTTCAATCCTACACGCGATCGTGGATAGGGTTTTGGGACTGAAATCTGTTTACCCTAACGAGGCCGCCCTGAATCCATTTGGAGGAGCCAGGACAGCATGCACGGGTCTCACGCTAAAAAACGACCAAAAAACAGAAGAGCCCTGCAACATTCATTACCCGCATGGCCCTCTCAGGCGCTACAAGGGGAGCCCTGAATGCAGATATCCAGCTGCCGTGCTCAAGGGGGGGGACGCGACAATCCCTGATTTGCAGTTACGGGCCATCATGCAGGCTCGACCCTACAGTGCCCTTAATTCAGTTTACCACCCTCTGCCCTCTCACGGCTACAGCCACCTGAATCCAGTACCGGGGAAAAAGGGGAACAGCATTCGGGCTCTGGCACCACGACAGCCCTGAAAATCCAGTTACCCACATGCACTTTCACGCTGCAGGGAGCCCGGTTAATTCCGTTACACAGCAAGGCACATCTCACAAAACCTTCAATCATCAGGCCAAATGAATTAGTTCAGTTACCCAGGCATGCACTCGCGACGCGACAGGCAGCGCCTTAATTTGCATTGACCGGCATGACATGCAACTCATCGACCTTACACCACGGGGAATTCATTAATGCCCCGAGACCTATCACCGCTAGCAGGGGAAATAGAGTCCCTAAATTCATTACCAAAATTTAACTCTGCACCCAGCAGGCCCTGAAGGGGTTCATCGTTACCCAGCATGCCTCTCACTCACGCTAAGCCCTGATTTCAGTTACCCCACATGCACCCTCACCCTAACAAGCCCTGAATTCATTACCCAGCATGGTACTCTCTCACCATATACTCTCACCTTCAGCCCTAATTCAGTTACCCAGCATGCATCACCTACACCCTGAAGTTCAGTTACCCAGCATCACACTTACCCTAACAGCCCTGAATTCAGTTACCCAGCAGGCCCTCTGACCACTCCTCTGAATTCATTGACCCAGCATGCGCCTCCTCACCCTGCAAGCCCTAATTGAGTTACCTCAGCCATGGCGCTTTCACCCTACATGAGCCCTGATTCGTTACCCAGCATGCGCTTTCAGCCCTACGCCCGATTCAGTACCCCGCATGCACTCTCCCCCTACAACCCTGGATTCAGTTACCCAGCATGCACTCTTACCCTACAGTCCTGAATTTATTTCCACCCCCCAGCATGGTCTCTCACCCTACAGTACTGAATTCAGTTTCCCCAGGCCATGCACTCTTCACCCTACAAGCCCTGACTTCAGTTACCCATCTGCCCCTCCTCACCCTACAGCCCTGACTTCAGTTTACCCAGCCTGTGCTATCACCCTACAGTACTGAATTCAGTTACCCACATGCACTCCCCTCACCCTACAGCCCTGATTCAGTTACCAGCATGCCCTCCCCCTACAAAGCCCTACTTCAGTTACCCAAGCATGCACTCTCCACCCTATACAGCCCTGAATTCAGTTCTCCAGCAGCACTCCTCACTCACCCTACAGTACTGGGAATTCGTTTACCAGCAATGCACTCTCACGCTACAGACAGCCCTTAATTCAGTTACCCAGCATGCACTCTCACCCTTCAGCCCTTAATTCAGTTCCCAGCCTGCACTCTCCCTACAAACAGCCTGAATCCAGATTACCTCAGCATGCACTCTCACGCTACAGCCCTAATTTCAGTTACCCATTCATGCACTCCCTCACCCTTCAGTACGTCGGCCCTGAATTCAGTTACCCCATCAATGCACTCTCACAAGCACGCTACAAACAGCCCCTTAATTCATTTACCCAGCAATGCACTCTCACCCTACAGCCCAGGGAGACTGGGACCTTTGGCGGGGGAAATACAACCAGGACCCTTTCCACGGAACAGCTGCAACATAAAAAAAAAATTAACCACGCCCCCTCTTTGCCTAAGGTCACACACTTTTGTTTTAAATTAAATGCCCATTTGTTGACCATTATTACCATTTTACACATTGGTTTCCTGTGTGTGATTGTTTGTTATATGACAATTGTGTCCTAATAAGCTCTTTCTCCCTTCCCCCTCTTAACTCCCCTTCCCCCCACCTTAAAGTAACCTTAGGTGAGGTCCTAAAATCGCTCTAAGATTCCTCCACCCCTGGTACATTTTTCTAAGTTCAAGTTATAACATCCCCAAAGTTTCCGTTGGGTTCCAAATGAAATGGAGAGCTGACTAACACCAGCTAATGGCTGTCAAACACTGAATAATAAACGGGGCTGAATAACACTGGCTAATGAACTGGGGTGCTGACTAACATCAGTAATGAACTGGAGGGCTGGCAAACACTTGAAGAATAAACCTGGGGGGCTGACTTAACCTGTCTAATGAACTGGAGGGCTGATCTGAACACTGAATAATAAACTGGGGGGTCTGACTTAACACTGGCTAATTAACTGAGGGCTGACACACACTGGCTAATGAACTGGAGGGCTGGGCCCACACGAATAATAAACTGTGGGGGCTGACACAGGTGGGACTGGCTATGACTGGAGTGCTGAATAACACTGGCTTTCCTGAACTTGTTAGGGCTGGCCAAACACTGAATAATAAACCTGGGGGGCTGACTTAACACTGGCTAATGAAACTGGAGGGCGGACCTGACACTGAATAATAAACTGGGGGCTGCAACACCATGAATAATAAACTGGGGGGGGCTGACTTAACACTGGCTAATAACTGGAAGTCTGCTGAACACTGAATAATAACTGGGGGTCTGACTTAACACACTGGCTAATGAACTGGAGGCTGACAACACTGGCTAATGAACTGGAGGGCTGGCAAACACTGAATATACACTGGGGGGGGGCTGACTTACACTGGCTAATGAACTGGAGGGCCCTGAATAACCACTGGCTAATGAAACTGGGGGGGCTGGCAAACCATGAATAATAAAACTTGGGGTGGGCTGACTTAACACTGGCTAATGAACGGGAGGGCTGCTGAACACTGAATAATAAACTGGGGGTCCTGACTTAACACTGGCTAATGAACTGGAAGGGGCTGACCACACTGGCTATGAACTGAGCGCGGCAAACACTGACTAATAACTGGGGGAGCTGACTTTACACTGGCATGAACTGGAGGGCTGACTGAACACTGGCTTAATGAACCTGGATGGCTGACAACACGTGCTAATGAACTGAAGGGCTGCAAACACTGAAATAAAAACTGGGGGAGCTGACTTTTACAAACACTGGCTAATGAACTGAGGGCTGACTGAACACTGGCTAATAAGTGGAAGGCTTGCAAACACTGGGCTAATGAACTAATGAAGTGTGTGTTTGTTTCATTTATATATGATCATTATTTTGGGTTTTTTTGGGCCCTACAGACCTAATTTTATTATTGCCCCCCTGGATGTTCCTGATGGTTTCTCTGTGAGTCAAACATACACACATAATCCACTGTGCACCAACGGTCCACACATTTGCTAATATATATATATATATATATAGAATATATATCCTTCCTATTCTATGAAATAATTTATATACCTATATACTAGAGTATAAACCGTCCCGAGTATTACTGAGGTACCTACTTTTACCTGAAAAAAACTAGAAAAGGCGATTGACTCGATAATAAACGAGGGTAAAATTATCACCACTCTGCCTTCTGGTTCTGTATACGGGAGTATTCCCTACAGTAATAGCCATCACGGGATTTTAGCAATTCTGGGAATTCTCCGGTCCATTGAAGGGCAACAAAGCCTCAAAAAATACAAACGCCTGAGGCACTATTTACCAATATCATAAGCCATCCTCCTGATTCTGTATTCGTTAGTTGCCCTTTAAAATTAAATCCCACCAGTAACCCCCAATTCCTTGCCACTTCAGATGTGTTGGAAACTACAACTCCAGCATTGCTTAATGCTGGGAGTTGTAGTTTTTCCAGACTCTGCCAGTGGCAACTCAAACTGCCACAATGACCACTACTCCACGAAATATAGGAGAAGGCTGGTCCATTCTCCAATACTTTTTAATAAGGGTGAAACTCCTTAATTTTATGTATAACCTTTTGGTTGGTTTGTTATAGTGCCCAAATTTAAAGGAGGTTTGACCCTATTTGCAAGTATTGGAGACTGAACAGCCCGTCTTTATTATAATTTTTTATTAACCTTCTCCTACCTTATCCGTAATCTATCGGCTGCGCGCTCTGCAAGCATCCTGCATCCTTTGCGCCTCTGAATTACGTCACAATTGGGCGCTGAGTATTTGACATCAATCCTGAAGCACAGATGATGCATAGCGAGCAGCCCTCCAGATACTCACACATGTAAGTGATTGACGCAAGTATAAACCAAGGGTTTTACTCAATATAATAATATGGTATATCCTTGCCTGTTCGATAAAACAAAGTGTATACTACCCAATCAGATGGTATCTACCTGCCCTAATCCAATCGAGAATGTATCACCTGTAACTAAACCCTCAGAATGGTATCTACCGCACTAATCCAATCATACTGTAATCTTCCTCCTGCACTAATCCAATCAGACTGTACTAATCCATCAAGACTGTATCTACCTGTGACTACCCAATCCAGACGTACTACCTTTCTAGACACCAATCGACGTATTCTATCCTGTACTAACCAATCGACTGTACTAAAAACTAATCCAATCAGACTATATCTAAACCCTGACTAACCCAATCAGACTGTATCACTACCTTCGCTAAACCAATCAGACGTACTAATCCAATCAGACTGTATCTAACCTGTACTAACCCATCATCTGTTTACCCTGTAACAAACCCAATCAGAGGTTCTCTTCTACCTGACTGATCCAACAGACTGTATCTACCTGTACTAACCCAATCAGACTGTACTTACCTTCGCTAATCCAATCCAGACGGTAACTAATCCAATCAGACTGTATCTATACCTGCGCTAATTCCAATTCAGGACGGTATCTACCTGCGCTAATCCAATCAAGACTGTCATCTACCTGCGCTAATCCAATCAAGACTGTAATCGACCTGCCGCTAACCCATCAGACCTGTATCTACCTGCGCTAACCCAAGCGAACTGTCATCTACCTCGGCTAACCCAATCAGACTGTATCTACCTGCCTAACCCCAATCAACTGTATTTACGCTCGCTAATCCAATCAGACTGTATCTACCTGCGCTAACCCAATCATACTGTAATCTACCTGCGCTAACCCCATCAGACTAATCTAACCTGCGCTAACCCATCAGACTGTATCTAACCTGCGCGGCTAACCCAATCCGACTGTATCTACCTGCCGCTAACCCAATCAGACTGTATTATAGCCTGCGCTAATCCAATCAGCCTGTAATCTACCCTGCGCTAAACCCAATCAGACGGTATCTTACCTGCGCTAACTCCAATCATACTGTATCTAGTATCTACCGCTACCTGCGCTAACCTCAGACTGTATCACACCTGGCAACTAATCCAAGCAGACTGTATCTACCTGCGCTAACACCCAATCAGACTGTATCTATCTAGCCTGCGCTAACCCCATCAGACTGTATCTAACCTGCCGCTAACCCAATCAGACTGTATTTTATACACCTGCGCTAATCCATCAGACTGTAATCTACCTCGCTAAAACCCAATCAGACTGTATCTAACCTGCGCTAACCCAATCAGGACTGTAGCTACCTGCGCTAATCCATTCAGACTGTATTACTGCGCTAACCATCGACTGTATCTACCTGCGCTAACCCAATCAGGCTTATCTACCTGCCGCTAACGAACCCCATTCAGACTGTATCTACCCTGCGTAACCCAATCATACTGTATTAAACCTGCGCTAATCCATCAGACCTGTATCTACCTGCGCTAACACAATCAGACTGTATTTTTACCCCTGCGCTAATCCAATCAGACTGTTCACCATGCGCTCACCCCAATCAGAACGGTATCTACCTGCCGCTAACCCAATCATACTGTATCTACCTCGCTAACCCCAATCAGAGGACTGTATCTACCTGCGCTAACCCATCAGGAACTGTATCTACCTGCGCTAACCCAACAGCTGTATCTACCTGCGCTAATTCCAATCAGGCGTATCTACCTGCGCTAATCCAATAGGCTGTATGTAAACCACCCTGCGCTAATTCCATTCAGACTGTAATCTCACCTGCGCTAATCCAATCAGACTGTGAATCTAACCTGCGGCTAATCCAATCCAGCCTGTATCTACCTGCGCTAAGCCAATCGACTGTATCTACCGGGCTAACCCCAATCGACTGTATCTTAACCTGCCCCTAATCCAATCAGACTGTAATCTACCTGCGCTAACCAATCAAGACTTATCTAACCTGCGGCTAACCCAAGCCAGACTGTATTCTACCTTCGCTAACCAATCAGACTGTAATCTACCGTGCGCTAACCCAATCCGACTGTATCTACCGGGCTAACCCCAATCAGACTGTATCTACCTTCCGCTAAACCCAATCAAGAGCTGTATCTACCTGCGCTACCCCCCATCATGACTGATATCTACCTGCGCTAACCCATCAGACTGTATTTACAAATCTACCTGCGCTAACCCAAATCAACCTTTATCTACCTGCGCTAACTCAATCAGACCTGGTATTTACCGCGTAAATCCCAATCAGACTGTCAATCACCACCTGCCGCTAACCCAATCAACTGTATCTACCCTGCCTAACCCAATTCAGACTGTATCTACCCTGCGCTACCCAATCAGACTGTATTTCCCTGCGCTAATCCAATCAGACGTGATCTACCGTGCGCTAACTCCAATCGCAACTGTATCACCTGCCAAACCCATCTCAGAAACTTGTATCTACCTGCTCTAACCCCCATCAGACCTGTATCTCTACTGCGCTAACCCAATCCGACTGTTTTACCTGCGTAACACCATCAACTGTATCTACTACCTGCGCTAATCCAATCTACTGTCTCTACCTGCGCTAACCCAATCATACTGTATTTACCCCCTGCTCTAATACCAATCAGACTGTATCTACCTGCGCTAACCAATCAAGACGGTATCTACCACCCACCTGCGTAACCCAATTCAGACTGTATCTACCTGCGCTAACCCAATCAGACCTGTAATCTACCTGCGCTAACCCAATCAGACTGTATCTACCACCTCGTCTAAACCCAATCAGACTGTACTCTACCTGCGCTAAACGCCAATCGACTGGTATCTCCACCTGCCTAATCCATCAGACTGTAAATCTACCTGCGCTAAAACCCAATCAGACTGTATTTTACCTGCGATAATCCAATCAGACTGTATCTACCTGCGCTAACCCAATCAACGGTATCTCCTGCGCTAACACCCAATCATACTGTGATTACCCTCGCGCTAAACCCATCAGACGTATCTACCTGCGCTAACCCATCAACTGTTTCTACCTGCGCTATACCCAATCAGACTGGTATCACCTCGCTAAACCCCTCAGACTGTATCTACCTGCGTCTAACCCAATCAAACTGTATTTTACCTGCGCTAACCATCAGATGTCTCTACCTGCGCTAATCCAATCATGCTGTATCATACCTTCGCCTAATGTCCACTCCATACTGTAAATGTATCCTGCGCTAATCCAATCAACTGTATCGACCTAAGTAACCAATCAGACTGTAATCACCTGCGCTAATCCAATCAGAGACTGTATCTACCCGACCTGCGCTAACCCAATCAGACTGTAGTTTACCTGCGCTAATCCAATCAGACTGTATCACCTGCGCTAACCCAATCAGACTGTAAATTTACCTGCGCTAATCCATCAGACGTTATCTTCTACTGCGTCTAGACCCAATCAGACGGTACTACCTGCGCTAACCCAATCAGATTATCTAACCTGCGCTACCCCAATCAGACGTATCTACCTGCGCTAACCCAATCAGACTGTATCTACCTGCGCTAACCCAATTAGACTGTAATCTACCTGCGCTAATCCCTCAGGCTTTATCTACCTGCGCTAACCCATCAGACTGTATCTACTGCGGCTAACCAATCAGGGACTGTATCTACCTGGCGCTAACCCATCAGACTGTATCTACCTCGCTAACCCACGACTGTATCTACCTGCGGCTAAAACCCAATCAGACTGTATCTACCTGCGCTACCCAATCAGCTGTAAATTTTACCTGCGCTAACCAACAGACTGTGCTACCTGCGCCTATCAATCAGGCTGTATCTACCTGCGCTATCCAATCATAACTGTTAATGTACCATGCGTAAATCCAAAAATTCACACCTGTATCTACCTAGCTAATCCATCAGACGTATCTACCTGCGCTAATCCATCAGACTGTATCTCCCTGCGCTAACCCAATCAGACTGTCTCTACCTGCGGCTAATCCATCAGACTGTATCTACCTGCGCTAATCCAATCAGACTGTATCTAACCTGCACTTTCCAATCAGACTGTTATCTACCTGCCAACCCCATCAGACTGTTTCCTGCGCTAACCCACCCCAACAGCCTTGTAATCTAACCCCTGCGCTAACCCAAGCAGACTGTATCTCCTCACCTGGCGCTAACCCAATCAGACTTATCTACCTCTACCTGCGCTAACCCAATCAGACTGTTATCTACCTTCGCTAACCCCCTCAGACTGTATCTCCTGCGCTAACCCATCAGACTGTACTACCACCTGCGCTAACGACCCAATCAGACTGTATCTACCTCTACCCTGCAAAAACCCAATCAGACTGTATCTACCTGCGCTAACCCAATCAGACTGTATCGCCTTCTACCGGCGCTAACCCAATCAGACGTAATCTACCTCTGCGCTATAACCCAATCAGACTGACTAACTCTGCGCATAACCCAATCTAGACTGTATCTACCTCGCTAACCGCAATCAGACTGGTATCTACCTGCCTATCTCCAATCAGACTGTATCTAACCCTGCGGCTATCCAATCAGACTGTATCTACCTGCGCTAACCAATCAGACGGTAATCTACTGCGGCTAACCCAATCACTGTATCTACCTGCGCTAACCAATCAGACTGTATCTACCCTCTGCCGAAAAACACCCATTCCGACTTGTATCTACCTGCGCTAATCCAATCAGACTGTATCACCCCTACCTGCCGCTAACCCAATCAGACTGTTCTACCACCTTCTACCTGCTCTAATCCAATCAGCCCTGTATCTACGTGCGCTAACCCAATCAGACCTGTAATCTACCTGCGCTAATCCAATCAGACTGTATCTTCTACCTGCCGTCTATCCAATCAGACTGTATCTACCTGCCACTTATCATCCACTCACCTGTATCTATCTACCTGCGCTACACCAATCGCACTGTATCTCCCGGCGCTAACCCAAACAGACTGTATCTACCTGCGCTACCCAATCATACTGTATTACCTCTACCCTGCGCTAACTATCAGCTGGTATCGACCTCTACCTGCGCTAACCCAATCAGACTGACTACCTGCGCTAACCCATCAGACTGTATCTAACCTGCGCTAACCCCATCAACTGTATCTACTCTGCCTAACCCCCATCAGACTGTATCTACCTGCGCTACCAACCAATCAGAAATCAATACTGTATCTACCCTACCTCAATACCCCAATCAGACGTATCTACCCTGCGCTATACTCCAATAGACTGTATCTACCTGCGTTTTCTAACCCATCAGGGACTTGTATCTACCCTGCGCTAACCCAATCAGACTGTTCTCTACCTGGCCTAACCCAATCAAGACTGTGTCTACCTACCTGCGCTAACCCAATCAGACTGTATCTACCTGCCTCACCCAATCAGACTGTAGCTACCTGGCCTAACCCAATCAGACTGTGTCACCTGCGCTTAACCCAATCGACTGTATCTACCTCGGCGCTATACCCCAATCAGACTGTAATCTACCTGTGCTACCCATCAGACTGTATCTACCTCTGTGGCGCTAAATCCAATCGACTGTATCTAACCTGCGCGAAATCCAATCAGACTTTATCTACCTGCGCTAATCCAATCAGCTGTTTTTACCTTGCGCTACCCAAATCCGGACTGTATCTAACCTCGCTATCGCAATCGACTGTATCTACCCTGCCGCTAACCCCAATCCGACTGTATCTACCTGCGCTAACCCAATCCGACTGTATCTACCATTGCGCAACACCATCAGACTGTATCTACCGTGCTAATCCAATCAGACTGTATCTACCTGCGCCTAAACCCATCAGACTGTATCTACCTGCGCTAACCGTCAATCAGACTGTATCTACCTGGCCTACCAATCATACTGTGTCTACCCTGCGCTAACCCACTCAGACTGTAATCTACCTGCGCTAAACCCAATCAACAGTATCTCCTGGCCTAAACCCAATCATACTGTGTCTACCTGCGCTAACCCAATCGACTGTATCTACCTGCGCTAAACCAATCAGACTGTAAATCGACCTGTGGCTAACACAATCAGAACTGTATCTACCCACCTGCGCTAATCCAATCATAACTGTATCTACCTGCGCTAATCCAATCAGACTGTATCTAACCTGCGCTAATCCCATCAGACTGTATTTACCTGCGCTAACCCCCAAAAGCAACTGTATCTAACTACCTGTGCCTTCCAATCAGACCTGTTCTACCTGCGCTAACCCAATAGACCTGTATCTACCTGTGTCTAACCCAGATCAGAACTGTATCTACCTGCGCTAAACGCCAATCAACTGTAATCTACCTTGCTAATCCAATCAGACTGGTAAATCGTACCTGCGCTGAACCCAATCAGACGGTATCTCCTTTGCTAACCCATCAGACTGTATCTACCTCGGCGCTAACCAATCAGACTGTACTCTGCGCTAACCATA